>JBBPDE010000107.1:442732-459711 GCA_037974605.1 Nannopetersius ansorgii | reverse complement strand
TGTGTGTGTGTGTGTGTGTGTGTGTGTGTGTGTGTGTGTGTGTGTGTGTGTGTGTGTGTGCGTGTGCGTGTGTTTTTTCCCCAATGCATTTCTGGATGCCTACTTCAGGTCCTCGATAGTGCTTTCCACAAACAGTGCATTAATAAGAGATACATTTTCCTAGGGCAATGCCGAAGGTTTGCTTGCATTTCTTCAGTCCAGACTCTGTCCTACCTGTACTCTCTCTCCTGCAGGATCTCCACAGGGTCCAGTCCGCAGGGCTTCTGGATGGGGGTGATGCGGTTCTGCTTCTGATGCAGAGGGATCATGGGTGTAGGTTGGGTTGGATGGCCCGGGTGTCCAGGAGACTGGGTCTGAGGGGGCATGACTGGGGAGGCGGCCGAGGGCACGGAGGGAGGCGCCGGGGAGGGGCGGCCTGTGGGCTGAGGGGGGATCAGTTTCTGAGGGGCGTTGGAGGGGGTGGCCGCGTTCACCATTGGACCTTCGAAATAATTAGAACAGCCATTCAAGCTTTGATAGATTTTTAAATCAAGCTTTTTTTCTTTTATGTCTGTAAGCAGTCTGCATCTGGGGCTGGGATTAGTTTTCCAGAGGAGGTTCTGTAATGTAATCTCTGGGATGACTATTACTGAGAGAGCCATGGTTTCAGTCAATTACAGAAGACCATTGCCTTCACAATTATTACCATCAGACTGAACCCACACACTGCAGATTCATACTGGATTAAAATCATCCCATAACTGTTTTAATTCTAATGATAATAACACACCTAACAAGACATAAAGTGAAAAAGTAAGGGTGTTTACCTTCAGGCCAGGTTTTTGGGGGTCCATTGGCAGGGGGGCCCTGCATGCCGGGGGGGACACCGGAAGGGCCTGGTGGAGGCATGTTGGGTCCAGTCATCCCTGCGGAGCAGCCGGCACACACTAACCCTTTACTTAAGTTACCACAGTGGATTGCAGTGGACCAAAATGTTAAATAAAGATCCACTCCTCAACTAGCCTTTCATAAACATCTTCATATACAATAACAGCCGTACAACAGCCTCTATAACACCACATCGCTGTATAATAGCTTCTATAACACAAACAAGGTCTTACACATCACAAAATGATTCTGACAACAGATAACTTATTGAAAGACTCAAATTCCTTAAGAAAAAAGCTATGCAGATCATATTAACTTCTTATTCGTTAACAGACAAATTATTTGGTTCTTACAAAGCTAATATAGTAATTATGTACTTATAAAACTGGGTTGTATCTGAGAGATTCATAGAATTAGGGCTGTTACTATCAGTTATATTCAGAATTGGCAGATAAATTTGATTATGAGTTAAGAGTTTTTTAAACAAAACCTAAAAATTGTTTACAAATATATGTTATGCATCCAATGGGAGTGTCCACTGTCTGCAGGGGAGACAGGCAGAATATATCTTAATACAACTATCTTAATGCAAATTGGATACTAGACACTGCCGTTATGAGGGTGATTTTAATTAATCTTTTTCAGACTGTGCAATAGTCTTCATGTGCAATATCACTACTGATGTCAATATTACTTTTTTATTACTTAATATTACTAGTGCAATAACTTACTCCAAACTACCATCTATGTGGTTAGATTTCATTCAACTGTGTTACTATCTGTAGTAGTTAAGGCCAGCATTTCTGTTCACAGCATTGTGTATTTTTCCTACAGTTTTTTTAATTTAGATTTCATTTAGCAATTTCCTCCAGGGTCTGCAACATTTTGTGATTCTGAATGTGATGACAGTCCTAAACAACAGTGAATATCCATAAATATCCAGCTACTATAACTATTTTAATTAATATGCTATTAGGAGTGGACAGCATCAAAACTCTGCTCACCATGCCCTCTGCTGTAGTTGGGGCCCAGAGGTCCCGGGCCCGTGCTAGGCCCTCCTCCTCCACCAGGAGGCAGGCTTGGTATGGACTGGCCCTGCTGCATACCTGGCATGGGCCGCTTGCCCTGCACTGCCATTTGCAGGTGGTCCGGGAGGGGCTGCCCGCGCGCCAGCATCTTATAGGCCATGATCTGCGCTCTCAGCTGGTGCAGCTGGTTCTGGTTGAAGGGTGTGGGATTTGTGGAGGATCCCGGGGTGCTGCTCCCCGAACCTGAGCCTGCTCCTTGCGTCCCGGGACGCGCCTGCTGAGAGTCAGCGCCCTCTAGGGGGGCAGAGGAGGGTCCGGAGGAGGACAGGAGGGGTCCGGAGGGTGGTGCACCAGCTGGGAGGGGGCTGGAGACGTGGTCAGAAGACCCTAAAGGAGAAGGGTAGCCTGAGGATGGAGAGAGGAAGAAAGAGAAAGAGGCCTGAAAAACATTCATGATTCAAATGTTGCACTATTTCCACATGAAAAATATAAGCGAAGTCATAGTCAAGTGAATGTGAACTTTATTGTAGTCTCAAACATATACAGTCTACAGAGAGATGAAATGATGAGGCTCAGGTTTCACAGTGTACACAGACTGCAGCAACAGTGCAAATAAAGAAGTATAGAATAAGGTAAGAGTGAGACTTAACCTGTTCTGAGTGCGTGGATAGCTCTCTGTGTATTGTATATAAGTATAAATGTAAGTAAAATATGCGTAATGATTTACAATGTATTAAAGAACTGGGGAGCTTTATAATCCTGGAGCCTACATGGGCACCTCCATCTAGGAATGTAAAAAAGATAACAATAACAATAATAATAATAATAATAATAATAATAATAATAATAATAATAATAATCATCATCATCATCATCATCTTAATAAAGGTCTGCGCGGCGGCCTCTCCAAGCATCTAAAAAATGGTGCTAAATATTCCTAGTCTATTTATTGTCTGTTTATTGTCTGTTGTAACCTGCACTCTGCTGAATGTTGTATGTTGCTATATGTTTCACTGTGATCCATGTACACATCTGCTGATGATAATAAAGTAACCCTGAAACTGAATAATAATCATCATCATTATCATTATTATCATCATCATCATCATCATCATCATCATCATCAGCATCATCTTCTTCTTCTTCTTTTGCCAATTTTGTCATCCATTCATGATGAACTCAATTAAATCAAGTGAACTCTTTCAGTTCAGGCTAGACTAACATTGTCCAATGTTCCAAGCCCAGAATACAACAATCAGATAATAATTTACTCTAATTTTTAGATAATTTACTAATTTTAGCATTCAGAGTCTAGAAACAGAAGTCCAAAGGTCTAGAAAAAGAAACATCAAACCAAATTTACTCGGGTGAATATGGAGGAAACACTCGGCAGGACTTTGGTCCAGAAAACCAAGCACATGTTTGTCACAAAGCGGCTATGTCTGGACAGAGAAGGTGTGGCGCAATGCAGACTTCCATAAGTGATGAGATTTATTATAAGCAGAACTAGAACAGAAAAAGGACACGAAGGCCCTACATAAAAAAACAGAACGATAATAGAGGAGACTAAGGAGGACACAGACCAGGGGGTCAGGTGAGGGAGCCTTGATAACACAAACTAAGGCATAATCAACTTAAATACAAGAACTGAAGACCAATAACAAGACATTATCTCCTAGTCTCTGACTGGCTGGAAATCCTTTTCACAAAGCAGACCAGAGATCACTGGTGATCATCACTGCTTATTAATTCAATATTTTCATATTAATCATTTCTGACTCATAACTCAACAATCTACAGTTTGCACAAAAAATAATTTTTGTGCAAACTGCAGATTCTAAAGTTCCACCCAGAGCAGATCTTTTATTATAATTTCAAAGTCTTATTTTGTGGAAAGAAAAAACTTTACATTTTTTTGACACTGAAGGAAACAAAACAAGACACACAGACACAGACAGCATTTAAACTGGATCCAAATGGAATTCGTCATGTAATTAACTATGTAATTCATTATATAATAACTAAAAATAGGTTAAAAACACCAAATCTGCAGCAAAACTAATAACTGTACATTTTCGTACATCATGATTAAAGGGGAATTCCACCATTTTTCAGTTTTCAGTGTTTTTCTCTGTATATGTGTATTGTAAAATAATTATGAATGTGAAAAAATGAATTTTCCTGTAAAATATATACAGTAACCTCCCGCTTATACATGGTTCAGCTGTCGTGACTTCAGTCTATCACAGATTTTTTTGAGAACCAAACTAATTGTTTGTAGAAAGCGCAGATATCCTCCGCATTTTTTGGATTTTGTGACACCCGGGCCTCGCCCGTCGCACCCCCCTCGTCCTCGTGCTGGTTGTTTATGTTTGGGCGGCAGTAACCAAGGTAATCACACAACCAGCACGAGGAGGGCGTGGCGGATGAGGCCCGGAGGCAGGAGGCTTGAAAGTAGCTAATCCAAGAGTGTCATTTATTTCTCCTTGCTGCTGATTGGCTGCTGCTCTTTGACGCTGCAGTCCAGAAATTCCCCTGTGGAGGGCCGCGATTGTTCTCATGTTTTTGTTTTGTTCTCCTTAAAGTCCTGCATTTTTAATACTGTAAATTAACTGGATTTATTACTGTATCAACATGCATTCATGTGTGTACCTTGTGAGTGTTGGTCCATAGGGCTGGGTGGGGGTCCCATGCCAGCATGTGCTCCTGCTCTCATAGGCACTCCTTTCAACTGGCTGAACCGAGAGTCCTCAGCCAGGTTCTTCTCATGCAGGCCCTCCAGAGGCTGCAGAAATAAGTAACGTTCAACAAATAAGTGCATGTTACTAAGTGACTTGTACAAACCACACATGCATGCAGATGCGGCGTGTTTACTTTGTGCATTTGGTGCATGCTCTCCTGCTGGGTGTATCCCGAAGGCCCCTGCTGAGGGAGAGAGTGACCGGATGTGGTTGGAGGTCCGGGACTCGGGCCCATCATGCTGTGGGAGGATCCAGGAGAGGGGCCCGGACCCAGCATTGCCCCAGGAGACGGCCCCGGACCCGGAGAGGGGCCGGGCCGAGGGGTCCCTCCTAACGGAGGATCTGGAGTGGACATCCCCCTGCTTCAACCTGCATTACAGAGAGAGACGTGCCTCATTAGCTTCATATGGCTTCACACAGAGACCAGGACCAAGAATTAGTCTGCACCAGGTTTATGTCACCGTGAAGAAGACCAAGTGCAGACATAACCTGTCAGTTACAAACTAATGATTAGTCCGGGCTCTCATCCTAACAACAGTACACGGAGGTCCATGGACATTCATGTTACCTGGACATTCATTTATTAACCATGATAGATTATTCACATTAGAATATTTACAATAATAATTATCAATGTAGTATATTATTAATGTTGTTCTTTTGTTGTTAAATATATTGTTGTACTATTATTATACTGTTGCTGTTGTTGTTGTTGACCTTATTGCCAATAATAAACCCATGAGAAGTAAATATGTGCCTTATTTCATGCATGAATTTATTTATTTAACTCTCCTCCTTATAACAAATGGTATACAATGTTACAAATTCAATTCAATTTTATTTTTATAGCGCTTTTAACAATGGTCATTGTCACAAAGCAGCTTCACAAAATGAAATACATTTTTGTGTGTATGAATGTGTGTGAGTGAAATGCCTCTGATGAACAAGCCAAGAGTGACGGTGACAATTTCATTTGTTTATTTATGTATTGAATAATTTATTTTATTTATGAGAGCATGTTTTTATTACTATTATTAACACAACAATTATAATATCTTAATAATATAATATAATATCACAACAACAAAACAACAATACTACTACTATTACTACTACTACTAATAATAATAATAATAATAATAATAATAATAATAATAATAATAATAATAATAATAATAATAGTAATGTTATTGCTATTATAGCTTAGTATAGGGTTTGTGCAGTGTCAGCTCCAGGTCTCTTCTCTCCTGGTAGGTGCAGACATGATCTGTCAGTTACAAATGAATGATTAGTCTGGGATCCTCATCCTACCAACAGAACATGAATGTCCATGATTAAAGACAAACTAATGTATGTGCATTTCAGTGTTAAACTTCTCATTTCCACTCATTATCAGCTAATTATAGACATTTATTATAGACAATTTTCATTTTGTTTTACAGTGTGGTACAATCTGGGTGAAGCATCATATCAATAGTTTATCAAACATATCAATAGTTTACATACAAATAATATGCAGTGCATTGTATGGTAATATAACAAATAAAAAGAATACAAACATATTTTCAAACATAGCGTTTTAACAAAATGCCACTCGTTCTGTAATAATTTGTTACATTTCATTGTGCAGAATTCTGGGTCAGTTTGGCATTTACACACAATGTTGGGAATTTTACCACAAATTTAGGAATTTAGCCATAATATTTAAATTCAAGCACAGCCAGCCCCAAGAACAGGGTCGCACAAGTAATCTTTAATGACAAACGCAGAACTTTCGCTTGAACATAACTTGATTATGGAGACATGCTCCATTATCTATGATATCGGAATCATATCAGTATTCCCAGATATTTATCTGAAAAGAAAAATGGGATTGGACAGAGGTTAAAATGTAACCAGTGTTTCATGAATAATGCATTTATGGCACCCAGGAAGAGCAGAATGTTAAGGTGAAGCTGGAATATGGTGCTAAATTTATTTCGTTTTTTTCCATTTGTTTACCTCATTTTAAGCAAATACCTTGCATTTAAGCTTTTAGTTAGTTTTTTGTTTCTCATCCATGTGGACGGATATGTAATGGATGCATAGGCATCAATATTGGGATTGGCAGTTATATCCTCCAAATCCCACCTCAGCACATCCCTAATGAATCCAAATGAATTTCATTCACACACTAAACGTCAGCAATTAGGCCAGGCAAGGGTCCCGGTAGGATTTAACTGATACATAGATCAATACTGATACTGCTTATCAATACAGACACTTATCAATACACTTACTGATGCTGTTTTCCATTATTTAATGCAAAAAATAAATATGTCACATGAAAAGAAACAAAGATTTTATTGTGGTTCTTAGGAGAAATAAGGATCTGAACTGTGTTCTGAGAGAGAAGAGATGTCAACAAAAGTGTTTTGGTGATGTGCACCGTCCCTCCCCCTCATCCAATCCAATGTTAACCACATGCAAATGCTAATAATAAGCATTAGCACAGCATAAACACTGACTGTCCAGGACCTTACTGACCAATCAGGAGCTGGTACCAGTTTAATACCAGTTCTTGACACCCATCCGGACTAACAATGCACTCATAAAGAAACACAGAACGATATCCTGGATGCTCAGATAAGCATGTGTTGCATCACGATGATGATGAATATCGTTCCACCTCTCAGCCCCCATTCAATGCTTTTACTCATAGATCCCACTATTCTTACATTCTGATGTTAATGATGCACCTTTGACCACTATTATTCACATTCACTCACATTCACCATCCAGAATAAACAGACATTATGATGTTCACCAACTCAATGACATGATGTGACATAATGACATCTCATCATCATGACTGCATGCATCATGCAACTTTAACCCTGCAGCCAGAACATCAGCAGTGCCAGGTGATGCAGCTGGCCTGGACCCAGGTTACAAAACAAAAGCAATTGACATTTTTGAAATGAAGATTGTGTTGCAGCAGGATGGAAAGGGCAGCCCAAACCTTGGTTCTGCTTTTTCAGGAGGTCTTGACAGGGAACAGAGCGGCACCCCCACCCCCCAGACAACACCTAGCTAGCTGGACAAATGTGGGGGTTTGGAGGGGGTAAAGAAAGAGAGAGAAAAGAAAATGTCTTCCAGGTTGTCCTTCTCGGTTCTGTGCTGCGCGAAGGCTGGAAAGAGGGGCGACTGCAGCAAACCAGGGTGGACGACCACCGTGCATGATATTGCATGAGATTAAAACTCGTATGAAAGAGCACTTGCAGGAGAAAGACTGACAATCACCGTCTGAGGCACATTTTCCTTTTTCTATTGGTCATTTATGTAGAATGGTAATAAAGGCCGGGCGCCAGGCAGGCGCGGGTGGGTGTGGGTGCGGGTGCAGGAGTCTGGACTCACCGGGCGGCTCTGCAGTGGGAGTGGGGGTCAGTGCAGACCTCCTCGCTGTTGCATTCCTAACGCAGACCCAGACGCCCCCCGCGCCGCGGCCACCGACTACCGTGATCCCCCCTCCCCGCACCGAGCTCGTCCCGGCCGGGTACGGAGCGCCGCGCAGGACAAAGAGACAGACTCAGGAGAGAGGGGGCCAGTTCCTCACCACCCCCAAAAACCTGGCATGATCAGTTTTTATTTATTTATTTATTTATTTATTTATTTGATGTCGATGGTGGGGCGGAGGGGTGGGAGATGACGATTCAGAGACCGCGTTCAACAAACTGGCCCCTATAATTTATTTGGCTTCATGGCATGTAACGCGGTCCCTTTATTATTGTTGAGTAGGGAAACAAATATATACTATTTAATTCAAAGAAGACCATTTTATACAGAACGTACACGGATAGGTGGAACTGTGTGTGTGTGTGTGTGTGTGTGCGCGTGTGTGTGTGTGTGTGTGTGTGTTATAAGTCGGTATGGTGGGAGGGTGATGAGGGTGATGGGAGGGTGAAGTTACTGATCAAGGACTGAACCTCAGAGAAGAAATATTCTAGCAAAAGGAGCCAAAAATGTAATAATCACCTGGACATGCATGTTAGAATATTTACAATAATAATTATCAACATAGTTTATTATTATTGTTGTTCTTGTTATTAAATATATTATTGTTGTTGTCATTCCTATTATTATTATACTGTTGTCGTTCTTGCCGACCGTATTGCCAATAATGAACTTATGGAAAGAAAATGTGTGCCCTGATTCATGCATGATTTTCTCAGTACCTCTCCTCCTTATAACAGATGGTTGTAAATGTAACAATTTCATTTATTAGTTTCATTTATAAGTACATTTATTATTATTATTATTATTATTATTATTATTATTATTATTATCGTTAATAATAATAATAATAATAATAGCTCAGTACAGGGTGCGTGAATAGTGACTGTTCCTGGCTTCTTCACACAATAACAAATTATTATAATAGTGATGTAACAATTTAGTTTGTGTATATGTACATTGAATAATTAATTCATTTTAATTATGAACATATTTTAATCATTATAATAGCTCAGTGCAGGGTGTGTGTTCCTGCCCCGCCGCTCCGGGCCGACAGGGGGCTCTGCTGGGTCCCTCGTCGGCTGCGCTGCGTTTGGGTAAACACAACAGTCTTCCGGTGACTGTCTTCTGTGTGCCCGTTCTGCTGTGCCCGATGAGTTTCGCTGATAACCTGAACAGATGGGCGAGTAGAGTGGATATGGTGAGTGGCTGTGGTCTGAGAGAGTGTGTTTTGTCGGGCTGAGCGGGTGTGGCGCCGGGGTGAGTCCGCTGGCGAGGGAGAGTCGGTGTGTTAGCCGTTAGCTCGCCCGTTAGCCGCCGCGTCCCCCTCAGACGGGCTCGCTCGGTCCGTCTATTCGGCTCTTGTTTACACAAATAATACCGATTTAAACTACGAACTCGACACCTTTGGTGACAAAAACAGAATCCTCACGTCGAGTACTTTATCCAGACCCCGTGTCCTCGCCCCCTTGTCGCCCCCTCCCCGCACTTTTCCGCCCCTGAGCCCCGCCGGGCGCGCAAAATGTCCGTGGCTGTTTTTGTGTAGCGCCGTTAGCTAGCATAGAGCAATGACTGTCCCACCTCTGTTTTAGGACTACGGGAACAAACTGAACCAGGCTCTCTCCTCTAGCTCTAAATTTCTACCCACAGCAGGAGCGCGGGGCGCGGCGCCGTTTCAACACTACGGCCGCTCGCTGGGGCCCGGCGTGAAAGTCAAAGAGGAGGACGAGAGCGTCGAGGACTTCTTCCATTTCGGTGAGTCCATCACACAGTTGTGCGCCCAAGTGTTTAAAACACCCTCTGATTAAAAAGTTCTGCGTCGTTAAAGCGCACTGCGTCGTGAGTCAGAATAGAGTTTACTGTGATGTACACATGTACAGAATGTGAGGGTTGGAATTAATAATCAACTGTGCAGTGTGTGCTAGGAATCTTACAATACACCGTATATATAAATACTGTTTAAAATGTGTACAGAAAATAGGACGTACAGGACATATATAGTACAATTTTTGTACAATTTATTTATTTAAAAAAAAAGCAAATTCCGAATGTGGGTAACAGTCAGTGGGGATCTTTGGCCTGGTTGACAGACAGCTGCAGAGGGGAAGAAACTGGTGTTTAATGTACTTTTGCTTTGTAAAATAGGTCAACATTGCTTAAAGAGGGCTTTTTCTAATGTGTTTTAATTATTTTTGTTATTGCAATGTATTTTAAATACCTTAAAATACCACACTACTCCATCGAACTCCTCCACATTGAACACTACCTGTGCTTTATGTGTGGGGCATTTCCACAATTTACATGCAAATTTACATGTACCACCAGTGACATGTTTCACTTGTTTCACTTGTTCACTGTCTGTTCGTCTTTGTGTTTGAACAGCTCAGCACCTTCAGCAGCAAACAGGAGAGTGCCTCACAGCCTGCTGCGGCGGAGCAAACCCTAAAACGGCACCACTTGCGACATCTCTGACTACTGCTCTCCCCAACGCTCTCGCTAACCTGCCGCCCAAGCCCAATAGCCATCCCTCTGCGGAGAGGCCGTACCACTGCCAGGACTGTGGCAAGTATTTCAGAATCAGCGACATTAAGCGCCACCAGAGAATCCACAGCGGCGAAAGGCCGTTCCCTTGCTTTCAGTGTGGTAAGAATTTCCCCACGTCGGGAGACCTCAAAAGGCACGAGAGGATCCACACGGGAGAGCGACCGTACCACTGCCTACAGTGCGGCAAGAATTTCTCTGACTCGGGGCACCTGAAGCAGCACGAGAGAATGCACACGGGAGAGAGGCCTTACCAATGCCCGCAGTGCGCCAAGCGCTTCTACAGATCAGGGGACCTAAAGAGACACCTCCGCATCCACAGCGGGGAGCGGCCTTACAAGTGCCCCCAGTGTGACAAGACCTTCTCGGATTCCGGACATTTGCGAGGTCACCAGCGCATTCACACGGGTGAAAGACCCCACCGCTGCACTCTGTGTGAGAAGAGCTTCTTTAGATCAGGTGATCTGAAGAGGCACCACAGGACGCACACCGGCGAGCGGCCTTACCAGTGCTACCAGTGTGGAAAGAGCTTCTCTGAATCGGGACACCTGAAGGAGCATAGGCGAATTCACACCGGTGAAAAGCCTTACCACTGCAACCAGTGCGATAAGAGTTTCTCCAGGCTGGAGCGACTCAAGGGCCACCAGAGCATCCACACGGGCGAGAGGCCCTTTCACTGTGCCCAGTGCGGCAAGAACTTCTTCAGGTCCGGAGAGCTGAAGAGGCACCAGAGGATACATAATGGGGACAGAGTGTGAAGTCATGGCCATTAGGGCTATTTTTTTGGCTTTTTGCAGGGCATTTGTTTCATTTTAATACATTTGTGGCCAATCTGACTGCTTATGTTACTAAACTGCAGAAATGTTTCTGCCCTGGGTAATGAGATTCTAGAGTTACAGGGATGCTCTGACGCTTTTCAGCTTCATCTATGTCTGCAGCTTTGGTATGGCTGATTTAATACAGATCATAATTTTGATCTGTTACTGCTAAAAGAACAGCTCTGCAAGTCATTTATAATAGAAGCCAACAGGTTTTATGTTCTTTATTCTTTTAAAGCAGATGGAATAGGTTGGACAACTTTAGAGCATCCCTGTAAAGTGTATTTGCGTAGGGCTGGACAGAGTCCTGCAACCCATTGGTGTATTTGATGTATTTACCCAAGATGATAAGGTAGAGGGCAGTACCTGACTGACCTTTAACATTCCTTCATAAAAATTACTTCTTTATGGATTCTTATTTGATTTTTTCAAACGATCTTCCCGCCCAAGTTAAAAGTATTTCCTCTCCACATTGGTAATTTGCTGTCCAAACCGTGATGAATTCCAGATCACTTTTATAGCCGCTACCTCTACATGCCTTTATTTACAGGGATGCGCCTTTAGAGTCAGACTGGTGAAGGTGGTCGCCTTCCACAAACAGGTCTGCTGTTACACACCATGTTGTTTCTCTCCTGTTCACGTTGGTATAGACGCTCATATTTCCATTGCATTCACAAAGTAGCGTTTAAAGTGTGGAGTGTACAGTACAATGTTTGTATATTGTAGCAAGATATATCGTCAAGTGAAAGACTCTGTAGAACTGTATATTGTAAAGGAGATTCTTAATGTGTATGCTTACATTTACTTTTTGCTTTATCACTTTCTAAACCTTTCACAAAGCGTTCATGCTGAATTCCGTTAGCGTGCTGAGGCTACGCCTGTGGAGGTTGACTTGCGATGTATGTATGTGTCTCTGACATGAACTGAGTAAGTTTTTAGTAATTTTTTTCCTCCTTTTTTTCCGTTCTTTAATGTATCATTGTATGTAGTGGCACATGATCTTGTGCTTGCTTCTGCCACCATTGTGGCACTGTAAATGCTACTGTACTCATTGTTTAAACAGTACATGGGGGAAATATTCTTAGTTCAATGCAACACTTGGTCCACTCCTTGAATATATTGTCACCACTATCTTGAAAGTAGTATTTACCAAGTGTGGGTGTATGTCCTCAGTTGTGGAACAACAATTTACAAATTGTTCTCAAAAAAAAAAAACATTTTTGGGGTCTGCATATTGAGGTAAATCGTGTATTAAATTAATCAAAACTTTCACAAATTATATGAATTAGGTTTAGTGTCTAACTATTTTTTTGTTTTTTGTTAAATCTTCTTTTCTTCATATTGTCATTTTTTTAAAAAAACATATGGATGTATTTAACCATTTATGGGATGTTTAGTTTCATAGACCTTGATTCAATCAGAAGTTTTTTTAAGAAAAAACCTTAATGTATTATTGCAATTAAACAACGAAAAAGCAAACAAACAAACAGCCGTGACAATATACCACATGTTGGTAGAGAGCGGGGGTGACATTTAAAACAGCTTTCTGATTGAATCCAGGCTCTAAATAGTAGGTGTGGTGTTTTCTGACCCTGGGCTGCCCCTTCCTTTGCCTATGCATGAGTGCTTTCTTCATACGTTAATGTAATTATCCCTTATTTGCACAAAAATAAATACATAATCTCTGCTCACATTTTACTTTATACATACTCAACAATTCTGTGCTGCTCTCAATGATGTTTTTGCACATTTACTGGGTTCATTTTTACAATATAGTAAATAGGACAATAGAAATGTCCAAAATATATAAAAACATGACAAAATGTTTGTCTAATGTCTACGCGAGCAGATTCCAATCCTGAGGGGGACTTTTCACAACACAGAATTGCTCCGTTTGGCTACTTTATTCAGGCCCAAATTTGTTAGGCGTTGTGATGTTACAGCAGACTGCAATATGCAAATGAGTCTCTAAACAATCAGTGTTTGTGACAGGGCAACCAATCACAGCTCCAGGTGAGTTGTAGGCTGTTCTGATGAATCGAGGTGAAAAGTATTCATTTTTAACTTTAAAAGATGTTTGCTATCATGAATGGTGGGGCTAAACTGCTCTAGTCAGAACATCCGTGTCTCTTTGTGACATCACAAAAACTGGTATGTAGCTTGTTTTCCATGTATGGACAATGGATGGAGGAGTGAAACAATATTCACAGACATGAGTCTTTTAAATTCCTGAAAAGGTGATGTTGGAAAAGTGGCGGTAATTGCAATATGCAGCAGTAAAATTGCAATACTGATATTTTATTCAAATCATGCAGCTTTATTACTGAACCTTTCCAGTACATTCTGCTTTGTGAAACACATCCCTGGATTTGGATCAGTCCCACCCCATTCTGTCTGGAGCCCTACACATGCTTCAGAGAAGACTTGATTAGCTGCTTAGTTTGATCAGGTGTGTTGTGGGTCTTGTTAGTAGGAGCTGATCTAGAACCAACATTTGTTGCATTAAGCCATCAAAGAGAGATGGCAGAGGTAGTATTTCCAAAGCATCTCCGCTGAGAAGTGCTGATTCTGAGTCAGAACCACAGTTTGGGTCTGTGACTAATCTGAGGAGGTACTTTGTGAAGACCACCCAATTTCCAAACCAAAGGGATGTCGTCATGACCATCATAAAACAGGAGGAATCTGATCTGAGGTCAGTTATTTACATTTACTTCCAAAGAGATGGTGGAGATGTGGCATTTACAAAGCATCTGTTAAGGGGAACTGTTTCTGAGTCAGTGTTTTGACCACCCCATTCCCAAACCAAATCGATGTCATCATAACCCTCATAAATCAGGAGGAACCTGATCTGAGGTCAGTTATGTGAATAGATCGAGAGTTGGCTGGGGTCGTATTTCTAAAGCATCTCAATTAAAGAGTGCTGTTTCTGGGTCAGTGTTTTCATATTAGTGAGAGAGGGGGTCTGTGGCTGGTCTGAGGGGGTGCTTTGTGAAGACCACCCCAGTCTCATGACTATCATGAAGCTGACCTAAGATCATTCCCGATGTTGTTGATTACAGTCTTGAGGGGGGACATTTGCGACAGCTGCTGGTGCGTTTCCGGCGTAAAAAGCCCTTCAGTTGCCACGGTTACGTTCGAAGACGGTGATGTCATGGACGTGAGGAGGTGAGAGAGAGAGGAGAGAGAGAGAGGAGAGAAAGAAAGAGAGCTAGTAGAAGGAGGAGGGGGAGAGAAGGAGGGACGGGGGACGAACGATAGAGGAGAGCGACAGAAAGGAGAGAAGAGAGGGAGAGAAGGTTTGAGAGGGAAAAAGAGCCCGACGGAGATAATGGGCGCCAGGTAGAAGGAACGTTAGCAATAATGCTAACGTGACGAAATTAAATGTAAGTGTTTCTAGGGGTTTTTCTTCTTTTATTTTTAAGTCATTTTCCACGCTGGGCTCAGTGTTTACTAGAAGCAGGGTTTAGTGTTTACTAACAGAGGGGTTGAGTATTGTGTCAGGGTGCTAATGTTAGCCCTTTAGCATAGCTAATGTAAACAAAGCCCCACAGCAAGAGTGATGATAATGACAAGTTTTACCAACACTTTGTTTAAATATGTTTTAAAAATTTATAAAGCACATTACACAAACCCAAGGTCGTTTTACAGAGTAAAAACAAAACAAGCGTACAGGAAATAAACTCCACACATACTGCACAACAACAGGACTAGACAGACACAGTGTATTAACAGAGAAATGGTGTGACTTAAGATTACTTGAATTCTGAAATGGAAGCGGTTTCTCTAAGGGTTTGGGCAGCGAATGACACAGTTTGGTTAAGTACACCAGAGTCCGTGGTGTAGAGATGTAGCATGAGGGGCCATGAAGCGCTTTAAAAGTACATATAAGCATTTTCTACTAAATATTGAATGATTTTGGTTAACCAACTGTTTGGCTCTGTCAGCACTATTTTCATGTTTATACAGGTTACGCAGTCTATGGAGCCTAGCTATACTGTTTACTCTGGTGACATAGTCTATACTCGTTATACTGATTTGGTCTATACTGGTTATACAATTTGCACAATCGTCTTATACATTGCACATTTTATTTTAGTTGTTTGTATACAATGCATATGAATTGCTGAGAGCTGTCCAAACATGCAGGACACATTAAATCTCACTTTTATTTTATACTTCTTTGAACTGTTTTGTATGTTGCAAAATGCCTGTTGCACTGTATGTACACTGTGGAACCTTTTTCTCTCTCTGTATACTTGTATGTGGTTGAGATGACAATGAAATTTACTTTCACTTTGAAATTGATAAACTTGCGTAGAACTAATGCATTGCTGGTCAAGGTTTATCATTAATTTCAAGAAGGAGCTGCAGTAATGAGATACTGAGCTGTTCTCTTTCTCTTGCTTTAGCTAACTGTATGCTCTCCTCACTAAATGCATCAAATGTCTGTCTGATTTGGTGTGTTAACTCTGAACTCCTAACCTTTTCTGTTTTCTTTTGTAACTCTTGCCTGTCTGTGTGTATACAGAAATGGTTCATAACCTACATTCTGTTTAGCAGGAGAGAAGCATGAGAAAGAAGACCTGTGAAGAAGTGTTGAGATGTTTTGGAAGGTGGAATGATGGAAGGATTGGGAAAGGAAAGGTCCATTTGTAATGCAGGATCCTTTCCATGGCTTGGTCACTTAGACAGCGAAGCACCATCCAGGATTTGGAAACTCGCAGACTGCTTCTCCTCCCTCAAGCAAACCCCCCCAGCTTCACAGCCCCAGGTAAGCCTTAATTGAAGAACAATCCATTGCAGAAAAGGGTTTTTTAAATAACTTCATGCACTACTTAAAAAAAAGTCACTTAAATAATCTTTGGCCCCCATGGGAGCCATTTCTTATCAACTATTTAGCATTTGTTTACATGTGCAGTAAGACTCTTTATCTAGCATTTATCATGTGAACGACATCTTTTAGAGATGCAAAGCATGTAACCCCTGGCAAAACTAATTCAATCACTACTCTTTTTTTACTTCGTAGCAAATAAACAAACAGCAGACATGGTGTAGTGTTTTTTTTTTTTTTTTTAAATAGCTGAACAAGTAGAGTGGAGAAAAAATACATGAGCCTTTTAATATGAATGAACAGATGCTGAAATAATAATTTTAAAAGATACTGTTTTGTTGCTCTTCCTCAGACCAGAATTGTTAGAGGCATGTACTTCATTAATGAAAAGCAAAACTGTATTCTTCATTAAGCTGTCATTGAACGGAGATTGCTTTCAGAAAGTACAGCTGAAACGCTCTTTGCTCAATGGCGAGCTGCATTCTCACCACCAAATCTATTTTTGTCAATCAGAATCAGAATCAGAATCGCGTTTATTGGCCAAGTATGTGCATGAGCACATACAAGGAATTTGATTCCGGCAGATAATAATAATAATAATAATACATTTTATTTGTGGGCGCCTTTCTGATACCCAAGGTCACCTTACAAAGCATAGGTA
>JBBPDE010000107.1:428824-442632 GCA_037974605.1 Nannopetersius ansorgii | reverse complement strand
ATAAATATGGATAAATGTGTGAATATACATATGTATGTATGTGTGTATAAATTAACTATACAATATAGAAAATAATCAAAATCTTATGTACAGAAAATACAATATTACAGAACTGTAAACCAGAGTGTGCGTGTGCAATGTTATAGGTGTTTTGCAGTTGGACAGTTCAGATAATAAGTTAAGATAATCAAGTGTCATTGAGTTTTTATACATTTGTTTTAGAAATGCCAGTTGGTCGCTGAGATGTTCTGTGTTTTGTTTCAGACTAATTACATGGAAGTCTGTAAGCCAGTGTTTGAGCTGAAAGATGTTCCTCCTCCTCCGCTCCACAGTGCCTCTCAGCAGCCTCTTCCTCTGGCTCCACTCCCAGCACCTCCCCCTTGCCGTCTCCCACTGCCTCCAGAACCCCGTCCCCCACAGGGGCAGCTCCTGCCCTTACCTCTACCTCAACCCCAGCCCCAGCCTGGTAGCCCTAAAGTAAGCCTGTGTTCTGTCTGTGAGTCCAGCCAGCACCTCCAACAAAGCCCTGGTGCCCTCAAAGCCAGAGCCCACAAGTTTGGTGATGTAGGTGGTGGATCTAGCGTTAGCAGCAGTGCTAATGCTAACATTGGTGGTGGCCTTCCTGCACTTCCCTTTTCTCATGCACAGGGCGACGCCCACACTGACCAGATTCCATCTGCCCCTTCCTCTGCTCCGTACCTGCCCTTCCTCAAGCTGCAGACCCCACAAAGTTTTGGTCTCCAGATGCCATCGGTAGCCACGTCTCAGCCAATAACAGCGTATTCCCACCCCTCCTGCTGTGTGGGCCTCAGGCACCTCCATACTTGTCCCTCTCTTTCTATGGGATGTGTGGAGTCCAACCATGCACCTGGCTCTGCTTCTATCCACGGCAATTACATGGCCCCGCCTGGGTGCTGTCACTGTAACGGAGAGGGTCGGGCAGAGCAGCACCCCAGCTCACATGGTGATGCACCCTCTTCTACTCATCTCTGCCCTAACCCTTTGCACCTCAATGTCGAGCACACCACAGTCTGTCTGAAGGGAGCACACTACTGCCACCAGTGTTTGAGTAAGGTTGGTGGTACAGTTTCTCACCAGCACAGTTTGATATGTTGATGCCAAATGATGTAACAAGTGCCCATACATTTTGGTGATTTTCATGCTGGAAGTTTTTTGTTGTTTTTTACATTGTAATCACAGGCCAGCAGTGAAAGGAAGCCTTTGGATGGGCTATTCATCCAAGTGTATTAATGCATGAGAAGACTCTTGCAGTTCACTGTTAGTTGGGGCGTTGAGGAACAGATTGAATAGATTGCTTTATATCTTTTATATTTAGATTTGTCTCCTGTTGTATTTGGAGCATGTATTTTTAGTGTACTACTTAAGCTTACTAAGATTGCATGTTGACAAAGCTAATGTAAATGACCTGTTTAGCCTGTGCAGGGTTTAGGGGCTGGGGACTCTGCAAAGGTTTGGCCAAACATCCCCCCACCGCAGGCCCAGTCAGCTCCAGTGCCTGTGTGTAATGGTTGCGGAGTGCCTGGAACCTCGACCGATGCTGTTCTTCTCTGCGCTACCAGCCTGGGCAAATTTAACCAGAAGCATGGTCAGTAGGCACAAACACATGCTGTAGTCCAGAGTAAAATAAATAAATCTGACACTCCTGGATTTTAGACTGGAACTGAAGTTGCAGTATTCAGAACTAAGTATTTTGCTAGTTAACTTGCCATCTTTATTTGAGACAGGTTTGTCTGTGTGTGTGTGTGTGACTGCTGGTACTTCAGATGGCCATGCTGCACATAACTTCTCAGCTTCTGTTACTTAAAAGCTCTTTGTCTTTGTGTAGCTTTTTTGTTTTTAACTTTGTGTGCATGTCTGTTAGGCACCACTGAATGCGGTGGCCAGGAGGCCCTTCCCCCAGTTGGCGTGTTTTGGGACATAGAGAACTGTGCTGTGCCCAGTGGGCGTTCTGCGGCCACCATGGTTCAGAGGCTACGAGAGCGCTTCTTCCAGGGCCACCGAGAAGCCGAATTCATCTGTGTGTGTGACATAAGCAAAGAGAACAAGGCTGTCATTCAGGAGCTTAATAACTGCCAGGTATATCAGTAGAGGCTAAGCACTGGCATTATTAGCTGATTAAGGTTTTATTCAACTTTTCAGTCTTATTTACTATTTCACAGGTTACAGTTGCTCACATAAATGCCACGGCCAAAAATGCTGCTGACGACAAACTCCGACAGAGTCTGCGGCGTTTTGCTGAGACGCACACGGCTCCCGCCACAGTCATTGTTGTGTCCTGTGAGTGTCTACCAAAACACATCAATTAAAGACATGTTCATCATGTTTTGGTATTCTCTGTCTTTCGGCAGTATTGATAATGTAACATAAATGTGTTGGGTTAAACTGGGGCTCCCGAGTGATGCAACTGTCTTAACTATTGACCCTATCATCAGGAGATAAATTAGATCTGTGGTGATGCAACCGTCTGTGGCCAGGAGTCAAAGAGGGCACAATTGGTTTTACTGTCTTTGGGTGGGTAGCATGGTGCTAACCAAGATTGGGCATCTGTTGGCTGATGTGAGTGTGCTATATTGTCCAATGCCTATGTGTTGGCATAATTATAAGTAGCAGGGGCTTACTTCATGTGACTAGGCTAGCTTTCATCCTCCCACTGTTGGTGGCCCCATGTGACAGCAGAACTAGTAGAGGAAGAGACACAAAACTAGAGATATTTAAAAAAAAAACCCTGAGGTCTGTGTTTTGGTCTAACTCTTCAGCCTGTCTTGTGAAAATCTGCGGCCAACAGTGTCCAGCAATTATGCAGAATTCTAGTTTGACCATTCTGTGAAAATTCCTTTTAAAACACTCTCATTTGGTTCTCTTGTTACTTTGCAGCTGACGTGAACTTTGCCAGCGAGTTGAGCGACCTGCGTCATCGTCATGGTTTCCAGGTCATTCTGGTGCATAAGAGCCAGGCCTCACCTGCTCTGCTACAACATGCTCATCTGCACGTCCCGTTCGAGGACTTTGTCTCGGAACTGCCTCCCAGGATGCTCATTAAATCACAGGTACACACCTCTGCTTCCCACCCTAGCACATCAAGTAGCAATCATTAGTTTACTTACAAGTATTTTCTGTCCTGAAAGTGCTTTATGACAAGTAGATGATCAAGTTATTGCAAAACCTCAGTAAATCAAGACAGGGAGGCAAATTGCTCAGGAGCCTTGTCTAGCCTATGTATGACCTTTTCTGGTATATATCTTACCAGATATGCTTGACATTTATGGACCCCAGCCTTCATAATCACTAGCCTGCATGCTTTCAGTGCAAATGCAGTGCAGCGATATGGCCTTGACCAAGGCTGCACCTATGAGAGCTGTAGTCTGTAGTTGCTGAATGCAATGATTTGTACACGATTTTGTGCTTATATCCCTTTTTTCCCCCAAGGTTGGAATAGTTACAGGAAACAATTCACAAACCCATTTGATTTCTCAAAACCAGTAACTTCCCCAGTAGCGCAGTCCGAGAAAACCTAGAGTTGCTCCCTCTTTCTTTGCTTCCCCCAGCCTTGTTTCAACCTCCTCTTTGTGCACAACCTCCCCACGCACCGTGATGCCAAGGCTGTCAGTAGCAGGCTTCAGCGCCTGTCCAATAACTGTGGCGGGAAAGTGTTGGGCGTGTCCGGTGGCACTGCTGTGCTCCGATTTGCCAGCGCAGAGGCGGCGGAGCGTGCCGCAAAGCGCATGGAGAATGAGGATGTCCTGGGGAACCAGATCACCATCTCCTTTTCCCCTGATGGGCCACAGCAGAAGGAGGGAGAGGAGCGAATTCGCCTCCCTGCCTCCTCTTCCTCCTCTGCCGCTTTGTTCCTTCCCCTGGAGAAGCCACGCTCACCACGGCGCCCCAGACGGGTGTCCCGGTCCTGCCAGAGCGGCAGAGATGGTGGGGTGAACATCCCGGAAAGACCCTACAGTCCAAGGAAAGGGGGGCATGCCTCTTCCTGCAGCCCAGTGATGAAGCCCCTCCCTCAGGTCAGCAGCGTAATGGTGTCCTTCCGCCGCCTCCTCGACCCTCCAGCCATTATGATGCTCTGCTGCCTCCTTGTATTCAACTTCATAAAGCTCTGGGCTCACAGCTCTAGTGTTCTCTAACAAACAGACCAAAATATTCAGTTCATCGGGGATGTAAACCTGACAATCTGAATGATTTTTTTTTTTTAGGTACCAATTGAATTCTCACTCAACTTTCGCCATAATATTGGTGTGGTTTGGGTTTTTTTCCTAATACACTGAACATGACTGGATGAACTACACAGAAGTGAAACCCGGCCAAAACTGATTTACGTCTGCAAAAAGTTTTTATTTTGGCCAATTGTTAGTGTACTGTTTGCATTCAACAACCTCTGCAACTTACCTGTTCTTTGGGAATTAACTCAAAGGATGTTATGCTATGGACACTTAATATTTGGCAGACGACTTCAGATTTACCAGATAAAAAGAAGCCAAATTTACCAGTGTTGTTTGTTGGAGAACGTTGGAACAGTGTGCCAAGAGTCAACATGCCCATGCTGAGTGCCTATTACCCTGCCTGCTCCTAAACCCCTTCCCACAGTCCTGCCTGTATGCCTGCAGATACTTGAGGAACTTGATTTCTCCCTGGTTTTGACTTGTAACTTGGCTGAGGATGACGTGCTCACTCTGTATGCTGGTGTAACACATCAGTAGTTTTGCATGACTTCCTACATCCAATCTACCTTAGACTAGCTGAGACATAACACTAATGCTTTATTCCTCTCATCCGCCTCTCCTCAACCTCCCTCTATTTCCTTTGCCATTTCCCTCTGTTTTAGAGAGCATGACAATGTAAGAACATCTCCGCTTTTAACAGCAGACTTTTTAGCACATCATAATTTAATAGTAAGAATAGCAGTTTAAGAACTCTCTAAAATGTGTTCTCCTTCTTCTATCAGTCATAAAGACCACAGTTTAGTGGTAGTCTGCCACAATTTTAAGAATTGATGTCCCTTACTACTTTACTGTTGAATCTAGGACACGATTGCTTTGGAATCCAGGCCCAGGATGGGTTTCACTATGGAGAAAAGCCGCGCTGCATCTGCGTCTCCTCAGAGTAACGGCCTGATCTCACAGCTGCAGCCCGGCAAGCCTGGTTTCCCTGCTGAGCTCCTCCATCGGGGTCGAAGGTACCCGTCCTACAATGCTGCGTGTCAGCCCACCACCGTGCAACAACATCTCTGAAATGCAATAGAACTGTGACCTACAGATCACACAAAGCTCTGAAAACCCCTTCAGACCAATTCAAAATTATACAGTTGGCTTTTGGAGCTAATCCTCTATCACTGACTGTACACTACCAGTCAAAAGTTTGGACCTTCTCATTCAACGATTTCCTTTGTGTTTATTATGGGCTACATTGTAGATTAATATTGAAAACATCACCTGTTGCTCTGATGCAGCTTTGCACACTCTTTGCATTTTCCCCCTCAGATTCCTGAGGAATCAGCCTGGAATGATGTTTAATTAACAGGAGTTTCTTCAAGAGTTCATTAGTGGAGTTTCTCTTCTTCTTAATGTGTTTGGGGTCATCAGTTGTGAGGGTCGGGTTGGTCCACAGTTAGTGATCCTGTTCCACTACGGTTCTACTGCACATTATGGCCAGAACCACTGAACTCAGTAAAAAATCAACAGTCCCTTATTACAGAACAGATTCTGGTTTGTTTCTTTGTTTACTGCATAGTTCCTTCGTCATTTTGTTTGTTTACAATATTAAACTATAATGTAGAAAATGAAATAAAATATTGAATGAGGAGTGTCCAGACTTTTGACTGGTAGTGTGTTCAGACTGTAATAAACCTATAAAGCCAGCTCACTAACCTACATCCATATAATAAATCCTTACATCTCTGAAATGTTCTTTTACAGAATATGATAAAATTATTTCAGTATGGCCTTTAGTGTATGCTTACATTTTATTCAAATAAATTTTATATCATTTGACACTTTAGCACTGAAGGTATTCTAGACAAATAAAATACAGTTAAATGGTTTTAGTATCAGCAACAGTATATATTCAATAATGCTTCATTTCAGTGACCTTGGGAGTACGGTTTCTGCATTTCTTGGCTGTTTTGTAATGAAGTGATAGCGATGCGATTGTGTTCTGAAAGGCATGTTTGTGTTTGTGTAAGGAGAGACTTGTGTGCCCTACGAGGTGTTACAGACTCGCCCATGGAGCCATTCCAGGTTAGCACGCCATCAGCCTTCAGCAAACTCAACCTGCATACTTCCTTCAGCCCTCTGATGTTCTCCCAGGGCTCTTGTTCCTCTAGGTAAGTGTGACCTCTTTTGTATTTATCTAACCTGCAGTCAAAACAGCTGAGCTAAAGTCTCTGTAATCCCAGTGCTTAGACTGGATTATTTATTAGGATATGGTTCAGTGCATCATCTCAAATTAATGATGACAATTTTGAATCTAGTGATTGATTTTTGGTTAAATACACTTACCCAGGTATGTACTATACAATAAAGAGGCTGGTTGTGTATATGAAGCGCATTTTTCAAGGTAATGAAATAAAATCCATCAAACCAAGACATCATTTATGTAAGGATGTTCATTGCCTGTGTGACTATTTCTCTGATTTCTTATGCTTAAAAGGACATTTCTCGTCTCTCAAACATTTACATTTACGGCATTTATCAAACAGGAGTGCATCGCCCTGTCTGTCCAATCGTTCGTCTCCGCTGAGCATTCCGTCTCGTAGCCCCTGTCCCGACTCCCATCCTGAGCCGTTTTCAAATGGAGCAGACATCCAGGTGGCTAACCTGGACTACAGAATGTCCCGCAAAGACCTGCAGCAGATCTTGCTGGACACTTTTGCCAAGCACGGCAGGGTGAGGCAACAAATTTGGGGGATCAGTGGTCAGGACACATCATTTTACGCCTTTTTTGGTGTTGCAATAGTTTGAAAGCGATTACCACAATATGCATTCTTTCTTTACATGATGGTTTTGTTTATTTATTTTTTTTACTTCTAACAGGTAAAGTGTGTTGAGCTCAGTCCTCACACAGACTATCAACTGAAGGCTAAAGTGCAAATGGGATCTCTGCAGCAAGCTATAGGTGCTGTCAGCATTCTCCACCGGTACAAGATCGGCAACAAGCGCATTCATGTCTCCCTCATCACGGGCGCAAATAACAAGTCCCTTGCCTGCCTCAGGTATGGTCAGAAATGCATTGGCCCAAATATGCTAATTGGGATGTACGGTATAGTTACAACATTGGCCTTTAACCCTCTGGCCCTCCTCTTTTTACTAAATATTCAGCGCCGCCGTGGACACTTTTAGCCAATTGAAACCCATGAAAACTCTCTTTTTTAGTTCCTTATTTACTCTGTTTAATCATGCAGTTTAGGTTCAAATGCTTTCGTTCTGAACTCAACACTTGAGAGATGTCATTTTTATTGTTTTCTTCCAGATAATGTAATTTATCCATTTTTGGCCAAGGGAGCATTTTTATATATTTTATATAATGGCCATATATTTTTATATATAATTTTTGAATATTATATACTTTTGCTATTTTTACTACATAAAGTTTATCACTAACATCAGTTCTTATAAGTATCAAATATTTATTATTTTCATCCTTCAAATCCCAGTTTGTTTGCACAATGCACTTGTTAGTAAACAACCTCAAAAGTGGCCCTTTTCTATATTCTCAATGCTACTGGGGCCAAAAAAGGAACAAATCTGAAATATGTAACTGATTAACACAGAATTTTATTGTCATACACAAGCACAAAACCATTATCGGTCATCCTTAAGATCAAGTCATGGGTTTTAAAGGTATCCACAAGGAAGTCGAGTGTTACAATTGCATGGAGTGTATTATCGATAGTTAAAAATTAAAAGATCTGAAAAAACTCTCGACCCTTGAACTTTCGCTCCATATGCATTAACATGGCTGAAATGGTCAGCCATGTTAAATGGACAAAGAGTGAAGTGGACACAGGAGGGCCAGAGGGTTAAAGTAGTAGTAAATGACCCCTCAAACAAATCAGTAAATGTTTTATTCTGGCATTTGCATCATCCAAACAAATCTTGATGTTTTTTTTCTTCAAAACAATGTAGGTCAGTTATTAAAGAGGTCACATTAAAAGATCACACAAGTATGACTTTGGTGCAACACTGGGAATCTAAATAACATGATTGTGATTTATATTTGCTGTAATAATGTGAGCACCTTTTAGCAAAAGTTCTTTACCTGCAAACTGCTTTCAGTAACAGTTGAATTTCCTGCCAGAGGGAGGCACTGATGTTGCTCTCTCTGTTCGTCTTCCCTACAGTTCAGAAATAATCAGTATTCTTCAGGACTCCCCTGCCAACTGCCTTCCTCTCTTCAAATTCAGTGAAATTTACGAGAAAAAGTGAGACTTTTGTCAATTACAGTTTATAACACTTCATAAAATTATCAAATGGTTGATTTAAAAGGTTTTATAAAGATTAAAAAGTGCCTATTAAGTCATTTTAATGTGAAATATATTAAGATACTAATGTAGTAGTAAGACAGTTCTTATAGTTTGTATCCCTGTATCCTGAAATGTGTCACTAAATACATTTCTGTGGTTGCCACTGGCCTGGCAAGAGTCAAACATTAGTGTAAGAGGGACAAAATGGGTTAAGATGAATAAGTTTTTCTTTTTCATTTTATGCTTTGGGATGATAACTACTTTTTTTTAAAATTATTTTTGTTTTCTAGCTGGTCTGTGGTACTTGATTGTTGCTTGGATTTTGCCACCATTCATTTTATTTCTTTAATGGGTGTCCTTGCAGGTTTGGTCGTAAGCTGGTGGTGAGCGAGTTGTACAGGCTGCCAGAAGTGGTGGCTGTTCGTGAGCAAGGTGGGAGTCGCTTGGTGTGCCTTCTCTCCAGCTGTCTTGCCAGACACAGCCCTCTGGGTTCCTCCCAGTTGCACGATGGATCGTCCACTAGCGGTAGCCCTGTGGTGTTTGAGGAGCTGGAGTACCACGAACCTGTCTGCAAACGCCACTATACGCAGCATGATTTCAGGTAACATTTGTAGGAGTCTTTATATATTTGTTTATTATTATTTGATGTTAGCTAACATGAGTTCTAAATTCAGTTTGGATTAGATGTTATGGCTTTTGGTGGAATAAAGTGTTCTACTGTACTGAGGAATGACTGATTTGTTAGGAAAAAAAATGCTTCATAACGTGTATTGTGGGGCAGCTGGTGGCCTAGTGGTTAGTGCGTTTACCCTGCAATCAGAAGGCTGTGGGTTTGAATTCCAACACTGCTTATGTCATCGCTATGGTACCCTTGAGCAAGGGACCGTCCCCACGCACTGTTCCCCGGGTGTCCCTCATTGGTGGCAGCCCACTCCTTCTCTTGCTGAATTCGTTAAATGCAGAGAAAGAATTTCAAACTGTTTACACTGTGTGCTGTGCTGTGTTCACGTGTGCCTGTAAGGGGTCACTTTACAGAAGGTCCTCGAGTTACAATGCGTTCCGACAGTTACCCGAATTTTGGTGTTGGTTGAAACACACCCTGGCCTCAGTCACTTGTGGACCGTAACACAGCTGTAAAATCATAATCTAGAACATAAAAACACAATGAAGTCATACATATACTGTTCTTGTACACTTTGCTATAGTAGAAGGAAAAATGACAAAAAAAATTGTGCAAGTGAGCATACAAGGGGCCTCTAACTCCCTCGCTTAAACACCATGTTGCTGCGTATTCTATGTGCATTATGTATTCTTTCACCACACACAACCAAACTAGTTATGGGAGTGAGCGTCATGAACTTCACGTGTTGAGTCGTAGCCCAAAGACCACCAGAACGTGAAACACGTTTACACAAAATTGTGGCACTGTAATTATACTGCTTGTAAAGGAGTTTGTGTGTCTCTGTCTATTTAGTGAGACCGACTACGACCCAGACACATATAAGATCCCATTTGTGGTGGTGTCTGTGAAGGCCTTGGCTGCTCATGTGCACAGCTTGCTGCAGTCCCATGAAGGAACTGTCCCCTTGCTCAGGTAACGTCTGCTCTCATGCTTGTGTGCTTGTTTTTAATGCTGTGGAACTGAGCAAGGTTTTTAAAGGCACAGCAATTAGTGTATGTATGTGTGTGTGTGTGTGTGTGTATATATATATATATATATATATGTGTATCTGTTAACTCAGTTTCCCAGAGTGCTATGCAGCAGAGTTCAGTCCTCTGACAGTGGCAGAGGAGGGAAAGTTAGAGGGAAGCGTTCCATTGGAGCACCTCATAACCTGCATACCTGGCATCACCATAGTAACCGCACAGAATGGTTTTAAGGTCATCAAGTGGATTCACAACAAACCCCCACCACCCAATGCAGGTAGGTGTCAATACAAATGTATGAAAAAATTGAGCATGCTTTGGACATGGGTGTTTTTTGGGGGTTTGTTGTTTGTTTTTACCCCAACAAAGCGAAAACAAGGACACACTTCATAAATTATTTTTTGTATAGATCAGTGCACTGGTTAACGTGTCCTGTGTCTCTCTTTCAGAGCAATGCATACCACTGCTTTGTTTTCTCTCTCTTAATTGAAACACTACGTAATTGCTTGGTCAAGTTTTTCTCCCAGAGCAGATGGCGAGGCTGAGGCTGGTGTGGGTGTACCTCATGTTTCTAAAAGGCAAACGCAAGAGATGGAGAATGCTTTATTAGCAAAATTCTGTCAGCCTTTTCTCTCTCCCCACATGCAAATGGCCAACTCCAATTGATCCTCAGACAAAAAAAAATTTTAAATTCTGGAATTTATGTAAAAAAAAAAAAGATGCAATTCTTTTTTTTGTTTATGTTGTGCAGATCCTTGGCTGCAGCGCTCCAAGAGTCCAGTTGGTAACCCTCAGCTGATCCAGTTCAGTCGGGAGGTCATAGACCTGATGAAGAACCAGCCTTTCTGCCTGATGCCAGTAACTAAGTTCATTCCTGCCTATCACCACCACTTTGCTAAGCAGTGTCGAGTCTCTGATTATGGCTACTCCAAACTGCTGGAACTGCTGGAGGCTGTACCGCACGTGCTACAGGTTTGTGTTTTGGAAGACTGTAGTCACTCAAACACTCAAGGTCATAATGCTTAAAGTCTAGACACAAAGAAAACATTACATACTCTTCCATTTATTAATTAACTGCAGATCCTAGGCCTGGGCTCTAAGCGATTGCTGACCCTCACGCACAGGGCACAGGTGAAGCGCTTCACTCAAGATTTACTCAAGCTGCTCAAGTTTCAGGCCAGCAAGCAGGTGGTCATCAAGGACTTCATGCAGGCCTACCACTGGTAAGTTACACTCATGCTGCTCTCATAAACAAATGGTGGCCTGGTAATTAGGGAGTGGCTGTGTGATCAGAAGGGTTACGACACTGATCAGGGACTTTAATAACCCTGCATTCAGATACATAGACTTTCATATGGAGTTGGTCCCCCTCTGCAGCTGCTATAATGGTTCTACCCCCCACACCCCCAAGTTACAGGGTAACTTGTTTTCTATAACAAGCTAGATAAAACCTGAACGCCCTGCAGTGGCAAATAGCTTTGGTTTTATATTTGATTTGATTACATTAATCTTTAAGTTGAGATTTAGAGAACTGTAAGTGTGTTAAATGGAACACTGCTGTTAAAAGGCTCATTTGTTTGATGTTTGCAAATCAAATGTTGCGCTTTTGTTTACATAGCAGTGCTAAATAAGTGTGCAATACACTACTATTTAATTTTGCATAATCCAATGCGACTAATCACAATTAATTTTTAGTCGTTGTCCACAAACACACTCTGCATCATGGAGTGTTCTGTTTTCAGAAAACATTGCTTGTTTTCTCCACAGATATTCCTGAAAGCCTAACCAGGCTTTGTTGGATAGATTGTAGATCATACAATTGATTGCTTGTTATGCATGAAGTGTTTTCATGTTTACAGGTGCTTTTCTAGAAACTGGCAAGTGGTTGACTATGGTATGTGTGACCTGATGGATCTGCTGACTGAGATTCCAGACACTACAATCACAATAATGCAGCAGGACTCCAACACAGTCATATCTGTACCCAAGAGAGGTGAGGGCTCACTTGATGCACTTACACACACCCATTTTTTAAGGAAATGTTTAATAAACAAAGGTGAAGCATATGTGAGTTCAAGTTGGGTGAAAGTTAGGCCTGTATAGACACATTATAAAGATATTAGGCTTGTGTGGATTCATTCACATACAGAAATCATGACCGTTTCACATGTTTGTGTCTCAGAGCGTACAGCAGAGGAGATGGAGCGCACAAAGCAGTTTGGGAAGGAGGTGGTGGATCTGCTGCGGCACCAGCCACACTTCCGCATGCCGTTCAGCAAGTTCATCCCCACCTACCACCACCACTTCGGCCGCCAGTGCAAACTCACATACTACGGCTTCTCCAAGCTCATGGAGCTGTTTGAGGCTATTCCAGATGTGCTCCAAGTAAGTGCTGACTAACCTGCTGTCACTAAATAAAGTATCTTTTGTAATGAGACTTTAGAACAATCTGGTAAAGCCTAATATTTGCTGTCCTTCACTGTTATTCAGTGTTCGTTTGTTAGGTTACATCTCTCCCTGTTTTAGCACTCTTTATTTATGCTGCACACAGAAAAGATATAATGAAGACATATAATAAAACTAAAAGAAGACATATAATAAAACGATCTCATTGGCTTGAGAAATGAAGGCTTGTTTAACAGGAACTGTTGGTGACCTCTTGTTTATTTGAATGCTAAGTGTGTAAATACAGTAAAGACCCAACTTTAACACAGATCAGCAGTCGCGGTTTCAGTCCATTGTGGAATTTTTCTGAGAACCGAACTAATAATTGTTTGCTGAAACCCCCGCAGTAACACGGAAACTGCAGACATCCTCCATTGTTTTCTTTATGTGAGGTCAGGGCATCGTCCGCCATGCCCCCTGGTCCTCGTGCTGGGTTACTAAGCACCACGCCCAAACAAAAACAACCAGCAGCAGGACGAGGGGGTGAGAAATAGCAATCTGAGAATGCTATTTATTTCTTTAAAACGTTTAAAATGAAATTGAAGTGGTTTGGGTGCACTTTTAGAGTTCATACTGTAAAAATGGACTTTTTTTTTACCACCACATTACAACATCACGGTTTTTCGCTATACGGCGGTGCTCTTGTAACGTTTACTGTACAAATTCTGGTGTAAGGTACACCTGCTTTGCTCCTTCCTCATGCGTTCAGGTGCTGGAATGTGGGGAGGAGAAGATGCTGGCTCTGACGGAGGTGGAGAGGGTGAAGGCTCTGGCAGCTCAGCTAGTGAAGCTTCTTCGTGCTCAGAAAGACTGTAGCCTTCCTGTCAATCAGCTGCTGGCCGAGTACAGCAAGACCTTCGGCTACGGCCTCCGTCTGCAAGACTACGATGCGAGCACGCTGCCTGCTCTGCTCTCCAAGCTCTGCCATGTTGTCAAGGTGAATTTTTATGCCTGCATTTTTTTTGTGCTGTCTGTTTTTAATATAGATGGATGATACCCAGTGCCACTTTGGAAATGAGTAGAAAAAAGTAAAGATTTTCAATGGGACCCTAATGTTCAACAGAGCAAGAGATGCTCAGTAAAATGACTGAGAAATCAATTAGAAAGTATGAATAGTAAAATAGGAAATATCAAGAATGCTTCACAACACCTTGTGCAGGGTTCGTACGGGTGCTGGAAATCCTGGAAAATGCTTGATTTTTAATATAGTGTTTTCAAGGTTAGAAAAGTG
>JBBPDE010000107.1:401412-421432 GCA_037974605.1 Nannopetersius ansorgii | reverse complement strand
TGGATTTTTTGCTTTTTGTGTTTTTCAGTTAAATAAAAGGCTATTTTTGATATATATTTAAACATTGAGGATTTCTTAAAAAAAAATTTAAAGTCTCGTTCTCGTGAACCCAGTCTCGTGTCTCATCTCGTCTCGTGGGAAAAGCGTCTCGTCACACACCTAATGGATATGGTTTCAATCAGAACACAAACTCTACCTGTTTCACAGATTGGGGCTGTATTAAATATCACTATTCATGCAGAATATCCTGAATTCAGACTGAATACGGCAAAATACAGAAAAGTAAAGGCCCGTTTCCCATCCAACTAATTACTGCATATCTGATACAGCTGCTTATAAAGCTAGTGTTTTTATCCTGACTGTATTTGTCAGAGCTTGAATGGGGATCAGAAACGTGTGATTCGGTTGTAATAGACCCACATCTTTATAATTAAACAGGCTTTTTGTTTCTGTGCTTTGAGCGTTGATGCAGTTCTGTGCAAAGATTGAAAAAAAAAATTAAGTTTAAAACATCCTCTAATTAGAACAAACTATTTAAATTTAAATCCAAACTTCTATTTATTTGCTGACATTAACAATTTAATAAGATAAGATCAATCTTTGTCTCACTTTTTCAAGCAACGACGAAATTCAAGGTGCAGTCGACTCAGTGTGAGGCACAGAGTTAAAGACAGAGTTAATCAACTTTATTAATAGTAATAGTAGTATACAAATTATTTAGAAATTGCACTGGATTTCAATGCATACATTTTATGCAAAACAAGGTATTTCTTATTCGTTTTTTTCTTATATGTTACATTTGGATCATTTAATCTGCACCCAAAGTTGTGCCTAAACCTGTAAATCTTTAAGATGGGTCTGTTCTGTTTGCCTGCCTTTAAAACCAGTCTGAACTGAAACACTCCTCATAACTTCAGCTTCAGGGGCCATTGCTGGTAGCCTAGTGGTTAGTGCATTTGCCCTGCGATCAGAAAGTTCAGGTTCGATTCCCTAGGCACCACTGAGGTACCCTGAGCAAGGTACCGTCCCACACACTGCTCCCCCCCTGCTCCCCGGCGCCGTGTTCCTGCTGCCCCTGCTTCACTTGGTGAATGGGTTAAATGCAGAGGAAGTGTTTCGTGCTGCTCACGCCGTGTGCTGTGGTGTGTTCATGTATGACAAATGTTCACTTTCACTTTTTCACTTTCGCTGAGTAGTTCAGGCCGAATGATTAGATAGATGTAATGGTGACATAACAAAACAATTCAATTCAACATGGACTTTTCCCTGTAGGCCCCGTTTTGGGTCCAGCCGGGGGGGTCCTCCCCCTCCCAAGAAGTTTGGGAATCCTGGTGACCGACTGAGGAAGAAGAAATGGGATCTTGATGAACTGCCCAAGTTTGAGAAGAACTTCTACAGCGAGCACCTGGAGGTCCAGCGCATGACTCAGGTTTGACTGCAGCATTAATTAAATGTCTTTTATATTTGGCTTGTTTTTTTTTTGTTTTTGTTTTTTGTTTTTTCAAAACAAAGAATGGAATGGAAGTTTTTCTAAAGCACACACCCTTCGACGTCTAGACCCCATCTTGACCCTGAGCTTGATCTGATCATTGCAAACATGTACTGAGAAGTGATGCGTTTGTGTTTCCCAGTATGAAATAGAGGATTTCCGAAGGAAGAAGGAGATCACTGTTAGAGGATCTGGATGCCCAAAGCCCGTGACAAACTTCCACCAGGCTCAGTTTCCTCGTAAGTAAAAATAGCGCAATTGCTCCCATAAACATAGTCTCGCCTTAAGCGTTAACTCCAGAATTACATTCACACTGTAATGAATGGAGACGTCTGAGGTGGACACAGTAAAGTGTTGGACTCCATTACATCAGTCAGTATTGCAGTTATCATGAAAGATGGCTTTTCTTTCTGATGCGAATATTAGTCTGTTATTTATGCTTAAAAATAACATTTAAAATAAACTATATTTAACTGAAGTACCTGAAGATCTTAAGCTAGGCACAAACTACTACCTCACAAAAACAAACACACTATTAGCAACAACAAAAACAACAGTGTGTGTGTGTGTGTGTGTGTGTGTGTGTGTGTGTGTGTGTGTGTGTGTGTGTGTGTGTGTACTGATAAGCCAATGCTAGCAGTAACTGCTAAACCACCTCCGTATTTCACAGCACTGCTGCATTTGTGTTGTTTATGTGAGATATTTCTTGTTGACATGATCCCCAGTATGAGTGTGTGTGTGCTTTGTAGAGTATGTGATGGATGTGCTGCTACAGCAGAACTTTAAGGAGCCCACGGCCATCCAGGCTCAGGGGTTCCCCCTGGCTCTCAGCGGCAGGGACATGGTTGGAATCGCTCAGACCGGATCCGGAAAAACACTGGCTGTAAGCACCTGCACCCGCTGACACTAGTGTAGAAAACAGAAGGAAAGGAAAATGGCCTTCATGCTTGTTTAAACTCTCTCAGCACCAGGAAAGGATGTGAGCTCAAAATGAGAAGTTAGAATGATGTCAGTGGAAGTCATTTTTACCCCTCTGTTCCACAGTATCTCCTTCCTGCCATTGTCCACATCAACCACCAGCCGTACCTGGAGAGAGGAGATGGACCGATTGTGAGTGGAATCTGTGAGGCTTGTGTTTCACATTCTGACTGAAAATGGAAACAAGTTACTGGTGCTGGGCTGCTATGATCTGCATAAAGAATACATTTCATTCGTTTCACTTCGCATGTCAAGTCCTCTGGCAGTGTGTGTGTGTGTGTGTGTGTTCACCTAGTAGCTGAATTCACTAAAGTGTTATTAGTTACAGTGTTTAATTTAATTTACACATACACATTCACACACACATATTTACTTCACATTTATTTCATTTTGTAAAGCTGCTTTGTGACAATGACCGTTGTAAAAAGCGCTATATAAATAAAATTGAATTGAATTGAATTGAATGTGTGAAATGTCACGTTGGGATGGTGGTGACCTAGTGGTAGGATACTTGCCTCTGGACCAAGAGGTCATGGGTTCGAATCCTACCTTCAGCACCACCACTGGGTCCCTGAGCAAGACCCTTGACCCCAGGTTGCTCCAGGGAGAGACTGCCCCCTGTAGGGAATGGAAGTCGCTTTGGATAAAAGCGTCTGATAAATGTACAGGTTTTTAGAGATTAAAAAGGCCAGCTTTAGCTTCTTAAAATTTCTGTCTACAGTTAAAAGGGTGACCAGGTTACTCAGAATGGTTTGGTGTGAAATACTCAAGTCTAGAGAAATTAATGAGACAGAAGTGTTTACAGCGGTGATGATAGGAACCAGATAGGAACCGGTATTTAATTTCTCTACAAGCATCCTCACAGAACATTATTATTTTAAGTGGGTACTAAAACAAATGTCTTGGCAATGGCAGTGATAGTAACCCAGCATTTCAGTGCCTTTTAGTATTGCCAGTGTTTTGGTTACCAGCAGCGCATATGGAAAATCAGATGGTGTACTGGTCATTGCGACCCCTGTTTACTATCAATATTGCGAAGAAATTTGAGTTGTCCTTTCACATCAGATCGTTCTGAGCTGACTGTATTTGCACCTCCACTCAGTTTAATTCATCCTCTATTGTTTGCTGCTGTAGAATGACCAGCATTGCTGTCCAGCCCTGCAAATTAGCTACAGAATAATGCATCCATGGCAGTGCGTGAATAGGTCATGTAGGATTCAGTTTGTAACGTGTGCTGTCTTGAGAACTGACTACACGTCTTTGATAATCCTCTGCGTTCCTCAGTGTCTGGTTCTGGCGCCCACGCGTGAACTGGCCCAGCAGGTCCAGCAGGTGGCGTATGACTATGGCAAGTCCTCTCGAATTAAGAGCACCTGCGTGTATGGGGGAGCGCCCAAGGGACCTCAGATCAGAGACTTAGAGAGAGGTGAGCCTCATTATATATACTCATTATATAAGGATAGACCTGATATATGTTTAAATTTTCTTTGTTCTGATTGGTGCAGGTGTTGAGATCTGTATCGCTACACCTGGACGTCTCATCGACTTCCTGGAGGTAGGAAAAACGAACCTGCGGCGCTGCACCTACCTGGTGCTGGACGAAGCTGACCGCATGCTGGACATGGGCTTCGAGCCACAGATCCGCAAAATAGTAGATCAGATCCGAGTAAGTGTTCCTTTACAGGAGCCCATTACAGGAATGTAGATCTCTATAGTAGCGCAGTCTTTGTATTTTTAAAAACAGTTTCGTTTTTGTGAGGAAGCAAAAGAGAAAGAAAGCTGACAGAGTGACACGTGTTTATTCATTACAGCCTGCAGCGGTTTGCTAAAGACACTAATCATCAAGTTTTAAAGTTTAATGTTTAACAGTTATTGGACATTGGAAATCTCGCATTTACATTTATGAGCAGTGATTTTTCCTCACAGCCGGACAGGCAGACGCTTATGTGGAGCGCTACCTGGCCTAAAGAAGTGCGCCAGCTGGCGGAGGACTTCCTCCGTGAATACGTCCAGATCAATATTGGAGCCCTGGAGCTCAGCGCCAACCACAACATCCTCCAGATTGTGGACGTCTGTATGGAAAACGAGAAAGATAACAAGTGAGATATCAAGCCGCTTTTTTCTCAGCACTTTAAGCCTCTCCAGGTTTACCCACCAGCCAGCAGCACAAACACTTCATCAGTCATGTTAAACCAGGAACATGCAGTTCTCTCCTTTTTTATGTGTTTTTACCTACAGAATGCTTTTAGTGTCTTGTCTTGCATTGTCTTCCTCACTGCTGGGCAGTTTCAGCCTCGCACTGTCTGTTCTGTCTGGGCTGACATGAACACTGTGATGTGTTTTTCCACACAGACTGATTCAGCTGATGGAGGAAATAATGGCAGAAAAGGAGAACAAAACCATCATCTTTGTTGAGACGAAGAAGCGATGTGATGAGCTGACGCGCAGGATGAGGCGGGATGGGTGAGAGACTGATAGCGTAGCTGAAAAACAGGTCTGGCAGATACTTGGAATAGTGTTTGCTTTTCTTAAGCAAAGTAGCAAACATGCAACCCATTGAGGCTTCTCACGTTTTACTGTGATATACTGTGATATACTGTGATATACTGTGATATTTTGTAAAATTAAGTAACTTTTTACCAACTAGGTGACATGACCAGTTCAGTGATAAAAGCAGCACTCGGTTCATTTTGACCAGTGAAAGATTGCACCACATCAAAACAGATCCTGCAGTTACCCTGAAACCTGCAGTTTCCCTGAAACCTGCTTCTCTCGTCTAGGTGGCCAGCGATGTGCATCCACGGTGACAAAAGTCAGCCGGAGAGAGACTGGGTCCTTACAGGTAAAGTTTTGTGGATTTAACTTTAGATGCATGTTACAGTTCTGGAAGGCTCCCATCAGTCTCTCCTAACCCACCTGAGACACAGACTGGCTGTACATCCTCAGTGTCTGGGTGTAAACTGATGTAAAGCATAATCTGGTAATGAGTTGTAAGTATGTTGCCTTTTCTGTGCTGTAATTTCAGAGTTCCGCAGCGGAAAAGCTCCGATCCTTATTGCTACTGACGTCGCGTCCCGTGGGCTGGGTATGTGCTCAGAACCCACAACATACCCTTCACTCAAATCCACACATGTGAACCCCGGAAATAAACGGTTCCACTCCAGCAGTTATACAGTGTTATTCGTGGAGCTTCCTGTGTTTGCTTTGATTTATTTTTCTGTTTTGAGATTTTAAGTTTCTTCCTGTTTTCTTCCCATGTCTGGAAGATTCATCCCAGGAACATTTCAACACTCCCTTTGTGCCTCTGATGTGATTATTTTTGTCACTAGCCTCTCTCTCTCTCTCTCTCTCTCTCTCTCTCTCTCTCTCTCTTTCTCTCTCTCTCTGTCTCTCTCTCTTTCTCTCTGTGGCTCTCTCTCTCTCTCTGTCTCTCTTTCTCTCTCTCTCTCTTTTTCTCTCTGTCTCTCTCTCTCTCCGTCTCTCTCTCTCTCTCTGGCTCTCTCTCTGCCTGTCCCTTTCTCTTTCTCTCTCTCTCTCTCTGTCTGTCTCTGTCTCTCCGTCTCTCTCTCTCTCTCTCTCTCACTCACTTGCTTCCTTCCAATGACTCCCTTTCGAGCTGTTCAGCTCCTGTCTGTCTCTTTATGTCCCCTATTTGCTACCTTCCTGTCGTACATTTTTGTGTCATTGTGTAAATTGTTAATGTCCAACAGCTGTGAAGAAGACAGTGGCTGCTGGATCTTTAGTTTCTAGCCTCCCTTCCTCCAAGCCACAATGTACATGTTAAGCCTATTGTCTGTTTCTTGTTACTGCTCTACAAAAAAAAAAAGAAAACCATCCTTCAAAAATCGGGGCTCGCCGGCTCACTGTTGACCCTAGCATGGACCTGTGGGAGATGCTGGGCTCCCTTTGTCTTCCCTGGGTCTGTTTACCAGTCTCCTTCTCATCCACGCTGTGTCCAATTATGCTGCACGCTCCTTTGTGAGTTAACAGAGGAGGTTTGGATACCGCAGACGATTTATTGGTGTGTTGTAAGGACTGTTAGTATTGCCTTCACAGAGGCCAGAGCTTTAAAGCAGGTGTGTTGTTTTTTTGTGTGTCTTCTGTTCTTCTGTGGAGAAACGTGATTTGAAAAAGAGGAAGGGGGTTGTGTTTGGGTTGCCAGATCCTCAGTACGTCTCACTCTGTTATTGTTCTCTCTCCCCTCCCCTCAGGCTTTTTTGAACTTCACTAAATGGCAACTCAGGCAGGCTGTGCTAATTTGGTACAGCGGCTGCCCTCTACTCTGTGAGACGCTAGCACAGGGCCCGATGTGGATTAACCCACTCCTCAGCTTCTCCCAAACATCAGCCTCCTCTTCGAGACTGCAGAGTCTTAGGACTGGACTGCAGCATTTTTACCGTCTTGAAGACTGTGGCATCGCTCATAAAATCCTCTCTGAAACCCTTGCTTGATTGGACTTGATCCTAAAAGGCCCATATCTTAGTGCCCATTCCTATAAGTGAGAAAAAAAAACAACTAATTGCTGAGTTTTCATGATGCCATGGCCCTTTGGGACTCGTTAGCGTCAGGCACCTGTTAAGTCTGACCTGGGCTAGCTCCAGGAAAGATGGAGAGAGGGAGAAAGACAGATGCAGAGGGAGGGAGGGAGAAAGAGAGAGTTGAGTGCTGGATCCAGTCCGGTCCGGTTTGTGGAGGCCCTGCAACCCGGCGAGAGAGAGAGAACTGGGGGGGAGCCGGTTCTGCTCCCGCCAGGCGTTGCCGGTGTCGTGCCGAGGGTGAAGGGGGGGCAGTTGAGCGCGTGAGCCCACAAAAACCTCTTCCTCTCGGGCCTCTCCACGGGACCTGGGACTGATCTCAGCCGAGACTAACCTAACAATAGGGTAAGTACCTGACCACGCCCCCCAATAATGACAGCTTTGGTTTAAAATAATCACAACAGAAAACTAATTCTATCTGTTCCTTCTCTGTAATACACTAATACACCTGAGTGGATCAGAGTCAGGGCCTGATGTGTGTTTATAAGCCCGAATGTTGTCACAGGACCTTTCACTGATTTTAAGAATTTTTTCCCTAATCCCATCACCCTCAGCCAAAAGGAGACTGAACTCGGGGTCAAAAACAGTGTTGTCTGAGCCGCGCCCCCTTTGTAATGAGAAACAGACTTTTATAAAGAGTTGGTTTTTAATCGACATGCAGAGATTTCTCTTTCTAGGAAGGTTTCAGTGGAAGTTTCTCACAGACGCCGTCAGTAATGTTATGTGACCTTGATGTCAGCATTGCCGCTAATCATATTCATAATTGGAAAAAGGTTTCAAATGGTTAGTGTTTCAGATCTAATGTTTGGTGAATATACCAGTTTAAGAGCTTTATAAGTTCCAGGTCCTGCTAGAATTTCACTAAAGGTTAACTGCGGTTTATTGGTCCTGTTTAATATCAGGTAAGTCACAGTGAGTAGTTCTTCACTTCCTCGCAAACTACTAAGGCACTGAAAAGAGGCCGTATACTTTCAGTCTGTAATGTTATAACGCATGGAAAACAGCTATAAGTGGAACATTTGCGCTGAGAAAAATGCTGTCATGGCTTTTTAGTCCCCGATTTAACTGGCGTTTCTTTTTCCCTCCATCTCGGCCGGAAGACGTGGAAGACGTGAAGTTTGTCATTAACTACGACTATCCAAACTCTTCGGAGGATTACGTGCACCGAATCGGGCGCACCGCACGCAGCACCAACAAAGGCACCGCCTACACTTTCTTCACGCCAGGAAACCTGCGCCAGGCCCGGGACCTGGTCCGGGTTCTGGAGGAGGCCCGGCAGGCCATCAACCCCAAACTTCTGCAGCTGGTTGATAGTGGACGCGGCGGAGGAGGAGGTGGTGAGAACTATTTATTTAATTGGTGGAAGGTCAGGGGTGTTGCTGTAATAGTTAAGTCTTCATTGTACCACTTCTGGTCAGGACGACTTGCTGACCAGAATACTTTATGAAATAATAAACCAGCGACTCTGACGAGTAGAAGTCTGAGTTGAGTCCATTCAGCCGTAAATTGAATAGAATTTGCAGAACATTTGCTAAGAGTTGAATTTCTTCTTGGTGGTCGCACAGGAGGAAGGATGCGTTACCGTGGCAGCGGCTCCAACTCCAACAACCCCAACCTGATGTACCAGGAGGAGTGTGACCGGCGCATGCGCTCTGTGGGTGGTGGCGGTGGGAAAGACACACGGGGCAATTACGGGCGCGATGGGCGTTCGGGCGGCGGCCGTGACGACAGGTCCTCCTCCTCCTCGTACAGGGACCGCAGCAGGGACGGCCGGAACAGCTACAACTCCGGCTCCTCATATGGCGGGGGCGACCAGTACCAGGGCTACGGCAGCAGTGGCGGGGGGCAGTACAGCACCAGAGGGGGCGGCTCCCAGTCAGGTGGTGGCAGCAGCGGAGGGGGTGGGGGCCAAAACCAGTCGGGACCCTCGCAGGGCCCTTTCGGACAGCCCCCACCCCCTCCGCCTCAGCCTGGGGCTGGACCACAGCCTCTGATGGCCCAACAGTTCCCCCCACCCCCCCAGCCTATGATGGGCTTCATGGGCCCAGGGCCATACTCATTTGCCCCCCCACCTCCCCCGCCGCCCCCGCAGCAGAGGAAATAAAGTTTTGTGAGGTTCAACTTCTGTTTTAGTCCGGTGGTTGTTCTCTGCTGCCGGAGGGACAGTCTTTCCTTTGTCTGTGTTTGGAAGAAGCTTTTGGCCGGTTTTGAACAGGCCAGCCGTCCAGGGACTGTGCAGGTAAGGGCGGAGCCTGCTGCCTGTTAGTGATGTAATTAATATTTTCGTGTAGCCACCAGAGGATAAGCCTTGTTTGAAGCCGTTTCCTGTTGTTTATAGAAATTGTTCTGTCAATTAGCTCATTAACGTGGATTCTGATGATGCACAGTTTGAAGGCTTGTTTGTGTTCATATATAGAGATTAGGCTTAAAGTTTATTTCCAGTATACAGTTATTTGTGCATGCTTCTTGTTTCTTTGCTTTTACAGATCCTCCCGTTGGGTAATTAACTTTCTCTCTTTAGCTTTTTTAAGGCATGTTATTTGTACTAGTCCTGCTACAGCAAATGGCTTTTATCGTCTCTGCAGCATCTCCTTTGTATAGATGCCACTTTTCTGAATGAGCTCGTATAGGATCTCGTATCCTGGTTTCACTTTTATTTTTAATATTTCATTTTTAATAAAGGGTTTGACCTATAAACTTGCGCGTTTCTTTCAGTGGATTATTTACAGGTTCATTATCCTAATATCTCACAGTCATTCAAAGGAATTTAAAGTCCATTTTTAAACCCCCAAGAAAAAGAATAACTTTATTTCCCTTAAATACATATTTGCACTACATTCTCAGTTCTCCTCTGCACTCATTATTTGATTTTTGTACTTTTTCCATTTTTGGCAAATGTACATAATTGCGATTCCGATGCTATTTACAGTCAGGGGGAAACCCGTGATCGGAGGAGCTTCAGGGGGTGTGGCCTGGAATGGGATTGGGTGGCTGCAACATGACATGAAAAGTGCAGCTTTACACTTGTGTCAGAGGCAGACAGATACACCAGAACTGCAGTGTGTTGGACTCGGATCCGTAACGCTGGAAGAAACACTGGATTCATCAGTTTGGTTCCCGTTAATTAAACAGAGGAACAATTCTAAACCCAGCAGTGTCCATGTCACCCACTGCGCTGTGAAAAGCTGTTACGGGTTAAAGCGTCTCATTCAGAAGTCCAAAGGGCAAAATAAATACCTGTAATTATGACAATCTCAAATCTGAAACTTGTGCCAACATGAAAAGGAAAAAACAAAACAAAAAAAAGATCTTTCAACCCAAAGGTGATAAACCTCTGAACCAAAACAAAACATTACAAAGAAACGTGAATATGTACATAACAGTATTTAAAAAAAAAAAGAAGTACAGGATGAATGTAAAACACATTAGGCACATACGGTAGATTTAAACAAGACGTCAGCACTGATCGAACAACTCTGCTGGACAGCAGGGTGTAGAAAGGGGCGGGGCAGAGAACCAAATACGGAGTGAGGACACATTCATTAAGTGCAATAGATCTAGGGACCCAGTGGGAGGGGACGCTCGCGTCAAATTAGACCAATCCTGACGCGAATGGAAGGATTTGCCGTTACACAAACCTGCACTCTGCTGCATCAACACTGAACATCGGATCACAGAAAAACTTCAGTGAATGACAAAAAAAAAAAAAAAAGGATGCGGATATGTCCACAGAAACCAAAATCATAACTTTATGGAGGCAACAAAGACAAACTTAATCATAAAACAAAAGTAAACGGATAGATTAGACTTCCATCAGAGGATCAACCACACACATTTTAAATCACAGTTGAGACTAATTTCACTGTCCCATTATAGAACTCTGAACTGACCCGCTCCGGTCGGAGCAGTATTAATGATCCAGTATGTTTCTCTCTACTACAAACAGCACAAAGGAGTATTTATGGAGTATTGGACAAGCGCACACACCTCCCGCTCTGGGAAGGCCTGACAGTGCATCGTTAACAGTTTTCGCAAAACGATCGACTAAGCCAGAGAGGCAGCAGAGGAAGATGAGGGTTAGATGAAGTTTAAAACGGTTCATTGGAATGAAAGACAGAATACAGTAATAGAGAGAAAAGCAAGAGATGAAAACAGTATAGGGGCTCCAAGGTAGATCCTTTGACACAGACCTCATTTAAGAAAAAGGAGACCCTCCCTCACTTCGCCCAGCCCCCTTCCCGAAAGGGGTGGTGTAACGGTCGTCTTCGCCTCCGTCCATTCGTTTTACCAAGACTCTTCAGGAGCTGCTTGCTAGCATTGATACAGGAGTATTACACCTTTTTATTGAAACCTTGACACCTTCAGACCTTCATAGGTGAAATGAGTAGAGGCTCACTTTTCTTAGGATCAGGATTAGGATCGACCGCAGATTGTGAGAGCCGCTGCCATCAGGTGAGACCGACAGGAAGCAGAAGGATAAAGCAGCAGGAAGTCAGTCTGTTCCTAAAGGCTCCCCCAGGACTCTGGAGGTGGGAATTGCTCTACGTCTCCGCTCTCGTCGTGGGATTCTTCTCCTAAATCAAACGTGAGCTTGTATCTCAACCGAACTTTCTCCTACAAAAACAGAAAGAAGTCAGTGCATAAACATGTGGCTTTTTAACCATTTAAAAAAATAAAAAATGATAAACATTGGCCTCTGGCATCAAAACATTAGAACTGAAAGTTACTGCAGCATTAGGGGCTGTTCACATATCGCGCCTAAAACGTGTGGAAAACACGACGTGCATGGCTTTCTCCTTCTTTCCAAAAGCTCTCAGGCGCTTGCGCCCAGGAAGCGTCTGTCGTTGCTAAGCAACCATCAGCCGCGCTCTCCTGCCTGTCCAAAGCCTGTTTCAGACTCGACAAGGACCAGCTGGGTTATATTTTAGGAAAAGTTTGGGGGCTTGACAAATCAAAGTTCAGGAAAACCCTGGAGCACAATGATGAGCTGCTCCTCCGTGTTTCTGCTGAGGCGGCAGTGTAGCAGAAAAGACAAGGAAGCTAATTGGCTGAATCTTGTCACATGACCCACGGTGCGCTTGCAGCATTCTGTAAAGTTGAGATGTTTTCAACTCAACGCGGCGCAGGCGCGCCTGAAAAAAAAACGGCCGCGTCGCTTCCGTTATGAGCGCGGCTGCCGCGCATCTACATTTATAATAATGGACTTGCGCGAGCAAAAGTTTCGATGTGTGAACGGCCCCTTACAGAGTTCTGGAGTGTGTAAGTGTGAGACCTTGTGAGGGTTGGCCAGCAGCAGGATCTGTGTAATCGCAGCAGGTGGAAGTATAGGGTTGAAGGCTGGGAGCTCTGTTCCAGATGGGGGCTGCAGTTTGATTCTCATCGTCTACAAAAACATTTAACGCAAACATTCAGCACCATGAGCATCAAACATTCACCCACAGAGCTTTACCCAAGAACAACAGTTCAGTTTCAGAGGAAAGAAGAACGCCAATACGTGTTTTTACACCTGGTGTTCTGGGCAGATCAGTAGAAGAAACTCCAAAGTAGATCTTTTATTCTTCGTCCTAGTCAGATGACGTTACTCTAACGTTACTCTGTGACTGAAAAGTGTTGAGTGTTGAAGATCTGGGCTACCTTGGGCACAGCGGACTGGAAGCGGACGTTTGTGACGGGCAGGGGAGCCGAGGACAGCATTGAGATGATCACCACCAGAACGTCGGGCCGCGCCGTGGGGCATTCCCGCGCAAAGTGGAACAGAACACGTAAACTATGTTTGTCAAAGATGGTCACCGGCAACATGCTACCTGCAAGGCAAGAGGAGAAAAACCCTCAGGAGTGACGCGTGAGCAAACCCAAGCTGGTACTCTGTTATGCGTGGTGAGGAGGCTTTACTGGGTTTGATGGATTCCAGAGGCACAGTGACGTTGGCCAGAGAGATGTCATCTTGAGGGTTGGAGGACGGGCCAACGCCTGCGGCAGGAACCTCGTGTTGGGAGTTCAGAAGGTTCCCAGGCTCTGAGGGTACAGACAGGATCGGACTGGGGTTCGTGGGAGGATTGGTGTTGGATTTAGTCTGGAGATCTCGGAGTGTTGGCTTGGACTGAGGCTGAAGTTTATCCCTGCAAAACAAACGTGAAGCTCATCTCATCTGAACCTGGAGCTATTCTGATAACATTTTATATGACATTTTCCCAAACGCTATAATCATAAATATGCAAATGTGGTTGAAGTACCTGATGGAGAAAAGGGTAGCAATCACAGTCAACCTCTCTTCAATCCACAAACACATCAGCAGTCTGAGTTCATTTCTATTTCACTGACACCCAAGTGAGTTACGACTAAAGCACCTCACCATTTGACCTGCAGGTTCTCTGGGGGCAGGGACTGCTGCAGCAGGGTCTTTCCCAGCAGATCCAGCTCATCCAGGGCTGTAGTGGCAGGAGGGGGGGCGGAGGCAGGGCCCTGGGCGGGGGTAACAGATGGCAACAGCACCGCAGCTGGTACTTGAGGAATGGGTGGGTCTACAGTATCTGATGACTAACACAGAAAAGTTTGTGGTTAGAATGACCAGCTGTTCCAAAAGCATGAATGTCCTGAAACCCATTCGTCTCTGCGTCTCTCACCTGAAAGGAGTTCCATGTGGTGGTTTCGCCAGACTGGGAGGAAGCCAGGTTAGAACTGGGAGTAACATCAGTTAGTCCTACAAGAAACGCAACACAAACTCTCAGATGAACTCTCTGGGTCACATCCGAGTACAGAGCTATTTCACAAAGGAGACGTTCTCAGTAAAGCTGGACTGTGAACCTGCCTCACTGCTCCCAGCGAACAGGCCTCAGTTATCTGCTTAACAAAGAACTCTTGCCTTGGGAAATATAAAATGGATGTAATATACACATGTACTCATACGGCCCATTCGAACACAAGAGGAGGAAACTGATCCGAGGTCAGCCCTCACCGAGAGACATCAGCTCGTCGTCCAGCAGGCTGATGCCCAGCTCCTGTGATGGCGTGGGCTGAGACGGAAATTCTGGGAAGGTTGGAGCGGAGGGTGAAGTGTCGAGGCCGCTGAGGTCCAACAGGGCTGTGCTGCTGCCTGCAGAGAAAAACAGGTGGATTCCAGGTCCGGGCTGGAGGTGCAGGACTTCGTTTGTGAAGGGATGCTTGCAGTGAATAGGACAGTTAATAGTGTTGACGTTACGTACGTGCGCGCGTGCGTGCGTGTGTAGTGACGTGGTTACCTTTGAGACTGGGTGTGGTGGAGCTGTCCCCGTTCACCTCCTCCCCCTTCACCAGCTGCCTGTAGAGGTTAATCACCTGCGTCAGGCTGTCATTCGCCTGCAGGATCTCCGCTGTGGACCAACACACACCCACAAGCCCAGTCTCTACACCGACTCCTTACAAACAAGTCCATCATTCCTTCCAACACGCCGCTCCCCGAGGCCATTCATTCCTGCTTTCTTCGTGTAAAAATATGCACCAGTCGATTAAAATTCATCTGAAACGTCTTCCATTAACGTTTATTTACTTTCATATTTACGCACGGATTCCTACAGAGGGATTTCCTACACCACACTACCATCACACACTTCCAACCTTTCACTCCTATCAAACACAGGAGAACGTTCTCGGAGCGTTTAACAGACGGGTGTTGTCGTGTAACACTCCACGACTCAGCAAAATGAAAATCAGCCCAGACTTCAGTGACGCGCTCAATTAATGCAAACGTTAAAGTAACTTTTGCTGCACTTTTATCATCGGCTCTTACCAAGAGCTTCGTCGTTGTCTTCGGTGTCACTGGCCAGCCGAAACAGGGTGGGTCTCATCTTCTCACAGCGCTGATACAGATCCTGCAGGACCAACCGCAATACAACACATTAAACCAGAAACTGAACTCACCCCTACAGTATAAACACAGTAATCCTCTTCACCTGCAGTGGATTAGTCGCTAACAGTGTGTTTATGAACGAGATTACGCACCTTGATGAGCTCCTCGTTGCTGTGGGAGCTGCTGTTCCTGCTGTAGTCTCCCAGCAGCTGAGTGAGGAGCCCCACACTTTCCTTCACCTCCTGAATGGCGTTCACTCTCTTGGACACTTTCTCCATGCGCTTCTGGTCCTACACATACACATTAAAAATATATATAATTTACTAGTTTTGGGACAGAAAATTTTATATGAATTCAGCTACATTTTCACATAAAATAACTAAATTAGGTACACGCCGAAACAGTGATGACGCAATCCTCTCTTTAAGGGGGGTGTACTAAACTGAGTGTTCTGGGAGCAGATTTAGGGTTTACACTATGGACAAACTCCATTTAAACCACCTCTACAGACAGGTCTGGAACAGGGACTGTTTGCCACACCTTTTATTTTACACAAATTAGTGCAGAAAGTTTCTGCAGCGCTTAACTTTAATTAAATATGTCTGATTATTAAAACAACGTGGAAAACACAAAATAACCCTAAACACAACTAGAACACACACACACACACACCTCCTGCACCATTTCCTTAATGAGTTTATTTGCCGCTCTCAGGTCCTCCGGGTGAGTGCTATTCAGCAGGCGAGACAGCATCTGCAGAAAGACAGGAGAGAATAAGAGAAGAGACACACAAATAGAAAAACTAATTTATCGCTATTCATTTTATTAACACTAGTGTCACGAGTAGTTTACACAAGCGCAGGTAAACTGACTTCCACTGCCGAGTTACACACTCATCTCCAGCCCAGTCAGTCGCTTTCAGCACGTCAGCAACAGAGGAACTGAACGGGCACAGAGCTGCAGGACTGCAGTAATGTGGGTCATGGGATTCATGACTAGGGCTTCAACGTGAGCTAAGGTCAGAATTCACAGCAGTAGGATACTTGGCCCAGACATCTCACAATGTTCTGTGTAATATAATCTTATCCATCAGAGCATGTTGCCCAACCCTGCTTCTGGAGATGAGCCACCACACACAGTTCATTTCCAGCCCTAACCCAAGCCGCCTGACCAGCCGAGCACAGGGAGCTGGAGCTGTGGAATCATGTACCCGCCCCTACGCCCTTATATATATATATATAAACTCAACACTGAAATAACCCAACACAGTGACTACCCAGAAATGCTCCTTAGTCACCAGGTCAGTGTTTCTCTCTTTACCTTGGACTTCTCCTCGTCCTCAAATATGGCGTTCTTGGGTCTGGGTGGGGGAGGGGGGAGGGGCTTGTCGTCAGGAAGAGCAGGGTCTTGTTTCACAATACCTGGAAGAAGGACAAGGAACTCCATCTCTTAAAACACATGTCCTGCATTTGCTGGGACTCCTTACAGTGATTATGCCTTACAGCTCTGATTACTCAGAAAATAATGCACTTACGAAGTTCAGGACAACTAAACAATATGACCATAGTACACATCAATGCATGTTGCATAATACACCCTGCAGTGTTTGGAACAGTAAAATCAGCCACTTAAACCGCATTTCGGAGCTAAAGAGCTGAACTAAGATTAACTACGAAGGAATGTCTGGTTTACCTTGTTTTTTGAGCATCTGATAAGCATCAGATATTTTGGTCTCTTCAGGAAGACCCACAGTCCAACTATACATCATTTCTAGAACTTTCTTCTTAACAGGTTCTGGAGCACGAGAGCCCAGGTACTGCAACACAGTACACACCAGTGTGAAATACAGGTCAGACCGATGAAGACATCAATTCAGATCAGCGGCACTGACTTAAAGGGGCTTCATTTTCCGAACACAACAACTACTATAATTTTAAACTGTCTGACAATGAGCACATAATACACACCGCATTAAAACTATTATTACATTAAATCTTAATCTGAAATCTCTGACTAGTGTCAGTTCAGAACTCAGAAAGCAGGTGAGACCTTACCTTCGGCGAAACCACCTTAATTAGTTCATTAAGGAAGCGGAATTTTCCCACTTCATTATGGAACTTCTTTCCACAGTTTTTCATACAAGTCTCAAGGACCTGTTCAGATAAACACAAAAGTGCAAATACATTCGATACCATCCCTCAAAACTCAGTCAAAAGATCCTCCATCACTTCACACAATGAGTCATTAGAGCTGATCTGTTCCCCAGGTAACAGGAGGGTTATTGTAGAAAGATCATCGGGAAGAGGATGATACTGACCCCAAGGAAAGACTAATAATCTCTCTGCTATTTCAGTTCACATTGATATTCAGACAAAAAAAAACACATTACTGAAAAAAACTGTGTGTCTTAAGAAGGTGGAGATGATGAGTGGGGCCAAGACAAAACATCCAACTGCAGACCCATCTCTGAACCAGTAACACCATCTAAAGCAATCACTGACCCCAAAAACAACCAGCGACTCGCCTGGCAGTTTAGCTGATGAGGGAAACATACACAAGCAGTCAAACGCTCAGCACTGAAACTATCTGTGACAAGCCACTGAATCTAACCTGCAGTTAAACAACCACAAAGACTCCCAGAAGATCAAGTTTATGAAAATTAAATCTGCTGGTGGCCTTCAAGAATAAACAGAACGGGTAGAACTTTATTCACAGCTGCTCCCTGGAGACAGAAAATAATCTAGTTCTCATAAGTGAGATTAAAAAGCTGCTTCAGGGGAATCAGTTCAGCTCATTCAGACAAGATGTAAGATTACAAGCTGCTGTTTCATGAGTGATACAGCTACGACACTAAAAATAATAGTAAACACCCACAAAACGTCAAACAGCCAGCCAAGCCTTAGGCATCGTCTCATCTTACCATGAGTGCCTGCATAGCCTCCCACTCCTGCGGGGACTGGATCTTGTGGGCCAGAAGCCTAGTGGCCAGCTGGGGACTGCAGGAATAAGATACTCTGATCAAAGACCATATACTTTATGTATTATTCACAATTATTCAAACATCCTGTAAAATTATTGTTTGTTTACTTTTGTTTTTGATTGATGAGAAAATGAGCCGTTTCTTCAATTGGAAAAGAAGATACAAAATAGGTCATTTTCTACCCATTTAAATTATGTTAACTACGGAGTCAAGTAACAAACTATGCACCTACAAACATTCTTAACTAGAACAATTCATAGGATCAATGTACTGAAGAGAATCTAACAGTGCTGACAAAGTCTTGTGGGAATTAGTGACTTGCCAGTATTTTTCAGTCAGTGGTTTTTCATTTAAAAGAAACTGGTCCATAATCAGCTTTAAGGTTTGGCAGGCATTTAAATGGCGAAGGGTTAATACAGAAGACAGCCTCACAGAAAACAGGAAGGTAGACCCTCAGTGTTGATCCCAAGCACATAAAATGTTTTTAAACAGATCCATCACGATTACATTGCTCAGTTATCATTTATGCGTCACAAGGACTGATGACAAGTTTGACTGATGTACACCAATACTTTCAGAGCACTGTAGCCCTTCGTTTCACAATAAAGGCTTTGTCTCTGGGCACTCATGGGAGCAGCAGGTGCTGCAGAGCGGTCAGATCCAAGTTCCTGGCACTCACCCTTCAGGCTCATTGCTGAGCTGTTCACAGAAAGCTTGAATGCTGTCCCAGTCAGTCTCTCTGTTAAGTGGGTTTGTCGCCTTGTCTGCAGTTGACATGCACACAGGAAAGGTCAGCACTGCCATACATTTAGAAGAAACTGCATGTATATTAAAAAAAGAATAACCATCACATTCATTGCAGGTTCAAGTTTAAATCTGTAGACAATTAAAGTAAAATGGGTGTTACAGTCATCCCAACCTCAAATCATTATCTTGAACATGCACAATAACAGTTTAAAGGTAAAACGCATAAAAACAAAGTATTGTCATGCAGCATAAAGAAAATGTTTTTGTTCCTGTTTTTTTTTCCCTTCCCAATGCCACGAATGTCAAACAAATGACATGGCAATAGAAATGATCATCATATTTCACCTTTGATCACCACAAAATCTTCATGCGGTTCTCAAAAAAAAAAAATCACAAGCTACAGTCAACGACACACGATTACAGCTGTCTGGAATAAAAACCTACACATTTCGGCCCAGACTGGAAATAAATGAATGAATCTTCTTGGGAAACTTTTTGGAGCCAACGTAGCTTCACTGCTAACACCCATTAACCAGACATTGGCGTGTTTATAACCACAGCATTCCTCTGGAGAACTGCTCCAAACGGCAGAAACACGTTTAATACTTGACTAATCGAGTTTCGTCAAATCAACTCCGTTATTTCACTCATGCAGGCCACCAGGAGAGTCCACTCAGGCTAATGCTAGTTAGCAGGTCATGTGTTTACGGTTTAAAGAGCAGGATTCTCTTTTCCTTAAATGTCTGACATGAACAAAACGACTGCTCGCCAGACAGAGTAGACTGTCACTAACAATAAACAAGCAAACAAACAAGAAAATATTCAATCAGTCAGAGAGAAGAGCACCGGGAAGCGAGTGTTAGCTTAGCTTATAAGCTAAAGCTAAGGCTAATTGGTCTCTAAAGATCGCGCAAAGCGACATGTATCCAAAAGCCTTGACGGCTTTTGGTCTGCAGGGTTCCGGCCTTTTGAACGGGCCCGGTGTCAGGCACACCGCGGCGGGTTAGAAGGGTTTAATCCGGGATTGACTCACTGATGCGGGACTCCAAGCTCCCCTCGTCAGGAGGAGCCGCCATCTTTACGATGATTCCTGTTACAATTGAGTCGCGGAATCTCGCGAGACTCCGCGCGACTAAACGGAACGTCACGAGTTCGCTGCGTCTGTTGATTCCCCCACCCACCAACCACCACTGTCGCTATGGCAACACGATGATTCATTTGATGATATTACTATGTGGACAAAAGTATCGGGACTCACCGATTAGGCGACTAATTCCCGTTAAGGACAATCTTAATGCTCCAGCTGACCAAGATATTCTGGACAGCACCAGGCTTCAACTCTGTGGACCCAGTTTGGAGAACTGTTCTACTCCAGCAGGTTTTTGTCCCAGAGCAGTGGTCCCCAACCTTTATTTGGTCACGGACCGGTTTAATATCAGAAACTATGTTCACGGCCCGGCCTTTAA
>JBBPDE010000107.1:379678-385979 GCA_037974605.1 Nannopetersius ansorgii | reverse complement strand
GGCGATGGTGTCTGGGTTAGAGACGGTGGTGAGACCGGCGATGGTGTCTGGGTTAGAGACGGTGGTGAGACCAGCGATGGTTTCTGGGTTAGAGACGGTGGTGAGATCGGTGATGGTGTCTGGGTTAGAGACGGCGGTGAGACCGGCGATGGTGTCTGGGTTAGAGACGGTGGTGAGATCGGTGATGGTGTCTGGGTTAGAGACGGTGGAGACACCGGTGATGGTTTCTGGGTTACAGACGGTGGAGACACCGGCGATGGTGTCTGGGTTAGAGACGGCGGTGAGACCGGCGATGGTGTCTGGGTTAGAGATGGTGCCAGTGAGGCAAAGACAGGAGGCAGAGCTGGAGGCTGCAGATGTTGAGGATCTCTTTGGGAGTGAGGAGGACAGAGAGGATCAGGAATGAGGACATCAGAGGGACAGACGGCTCGTGTTAGATGCTCTCGAGATAAAGTCAGAGAGGCCAGACTGAGACGGTGTGGACGTGTCCAGAGGAGAGACAGTGGTTCCAGAGGTAGGCGGATGCTGAGGGTGGAGCCACCAGACAGGAGGAGGAGAGGAAGAGGAGATTTATGGATGCGGTGAAAGAGGACATGAAGATAGTTGGTGTGAGGGTAGAGGACGCCGAAGACAGGAATGGAGACAGACGACTCGCTGTGGCGCTGAAAGAGAAGGACGAAGCACTGAAAAGCATATTTAATGTTTTTATATAAGGAGATCAGATAAAGACATGTTTGGTGTTTTATAGATAAAGTAAATTAAATTCATGTTACAGAACAGATAACTGTCTCTGCGCCTTCACAAACTCTGATCTGTCAAACTCTGGACCGAATGGGTGAAATATATATATGACCTTTTAGACTTGAGGTTTTAATGAGATGTAAATAAATAAACTTGCTGTTTATATGAATATCTTACAAACTGTTTTTTTTTTCTTTTTTGTATCAAGTTTATGGTTTTGTTTCCCCTTTTCTTCCATAAGTGTTGTTACATTTATGATTATGTTCTAAAAGCAAAAGGGGAAAAGGTTCCAGAGAGGATGCTGCAGAAGAACCATTTTAGAGCCCTAAGCATCTTTCAGCAGCTGGTTCTTTAGAGACCCATTTTGTAAATGAGTCTGAAGAAACCTCTTAAAGAACCTCTGCATAATGTAAAGATCAGTAAATCAGTGAACATTCGGTGGGGGGGGGGTTAAAAAATTCGAGGACAAGACACAGAGCAGTCATGCTACATGCTGCAGCAGCTTCTTCTTCTTTTTATGGTGGTCGACAACTTTTCAGTGTATTACTGCCACTGCTGGACTGGAGGAGGAAATGCAGTTCAGTTCTCAGAAAAATCCGCTTTAGACTTTAATGCTGAGCCACGTAAAACTGATTACTGTACGGTTTTACTGTTTACTGTATTGGGTTTTTTAGGTATTTAAAGGTTCTTCTAATTTCTTTAAACCTTAAAAATGTCCCTCATGATCAAAAATCTCTTTTTCAGACACAATTCTCTGGGAAATCAAGCAGTTTCTTCCAAAGAATTGCTAAAAGGATCCGCTGTGGCTTTACTGACAACAATGTTAAGATATTCCACAGTTACTGACTGGTTACTAAAGGTATATACTATACAAAGGAAGCCAGTGGGAAGCTGCAGAGTTCCATAAAGAAACAGTAAAATGCTGTGAGTCTGGAAAGACGTGTAGCCGTCAGGAAACATTACTGGACAAAGGAAACCAAACGTCTGAGTGAGGTTTTATGGATTATGAGCAGAAAACACACTGAATTCTGGAGGTGTTTACAAGAACCATGGGCAAAACTACCACATATTTATAAAAGTATATTGTCTATATTTTTGTTCATTTCTTTTTCTTTTTTCTAACCTTTTTCTAGCATGCCCCATTTTTCCAATAGCTGGAGCATTCCTCTAACCCCTCCCCTCTCTGTGTGAGGCTGATCCAAATTAAAACAAGGGATTTTACCATAGAGGTTCTGGACGTCCAGCCCCAGGACACACTTTCCTGTCGTTATTTGACTGAATGCTTGATTACCAAGGGAATGAAGTTCAGTGGATGCTTCAATAACGATAAGAAAGAAACGCTTAAAGCTCTCAAAGCATGAAAGATGCAGAAGCATGGCGTCCTCACAGGACTTTCAGAAACGTGTATTGTTCATACAATAAATGGTTATCCATTATGAAAAAGTATAGGGACAAATGCACATAGATACAATATTAATCGCACAGAAACTGGTGTTTCCCGGATCCAGGCATGTTAAATACTGAATGAGAAGAAGAATTAAATAATGAATGTGTTAAAAGCAGATACATGCACGTATTCAGATATTTAATATAAAGCAGAACACTTTCTCACATCAACAATCAGCTGCTGAGGAGTTACGGCCTCCCACACTGGGGGTGCAGGTTTGATGGATGAGGGGTGTTACTCTTAAACACAGCCGCGGCGAGGATTCGGCCAATCACAGCAGATTATCTCCTCCTCCATCTTTAATCATCTGGTATTTCAGCGCGTGTTCGCAGACGCGGCCGCTGTTTAAGCTGCGTGTTCTCAGAGACGCCGAACGCCTTTTCTGTTTCACTAAAGTTTATCCAATTTGTTCCCTTGCCTGAGAATAACACCCCGACTGGTGTCCTGCCAAAGTCAGCGTCATGCAACGGGCTCTGAATTCAGGCAGATCCAGGGATTCAAACGAGTCGAATGATTCGGTCCTCGCCCAAACAGCCGCAGCGGCTATAAAAGAGTGAAACTCTGCGTTTCTTGCTGGAAGGCTGTTTTATTTTCTCTTGCTGACATGAGTGTTCTCCTGGGGGCAGTACTCAGCGAGCGAGAGCGGCGGGGGCATGCCAGCTGGATACCTCAAGGCAAACACTCACACATGTAACGCACACTTTCTACACTAATGTTCTCACTGTCATGACCAGGAGCAGCTGGTACGAACCCCCCCTCTCTCTAATAACAAAATCCTCAGAATAGGATTTAATCTTCGGGATTCAGATCGTTTTACAGCACCCTGATTATGTTGGACCACCAGCAGGTTATAAGAAAAATCCAGAGTGACTGAGACTCGGCTGATTTGTACTAGCCCAAGCTCCAGATTCACTAAATCTGTCTGTGATTCAGTCTCAAATGTGTTCGCCCGAATTCCGCAGTCAGCAGAAAGAGCAGGTAGGCTTCGTTTAAAATTTGATTGGCTAACACATGCGCTGAAACACACAATTATGAACCAGTTAGGTCTGTATTCATCAAATGTATTATTAATTCATCCAAAACAATGACAGTAATTCTAATTATAGTGTTATGGTACAAATAAATATATAATACACCAAACTTACTGGCAGGTTGGTGTTCAAAAGCAGTTTACAGCTGACACAAAGATATTACTGTTTTACAGAGCCTTCGCTAAGGATTAGGTATCGGTGCACATCTGCGTGTGTCATTTCCTCCTAAACAGCAGCTAGACAGCCCAGGTACCCCCGTCCTCTCAGATGTAACACAGTGAGCTGTGTTGTTATGGCAATCAGTCTCTGAGTCCCACACTGAAGCACAAAGTCCTTTAAGAATCTCCTTTATCAGTAAAACAGTTATTAGACTGTTACAGAGAATAGTGGATAGAAGAAAGATGGTCTGAGCTCATTTCTAAAGTGCCCCCTTTTTATTCTGTACTCCCACAGAGAGAGAGAGAGGGAGAGAGAGAGAGAGAGAGAGAGAGAGAGAGAGAGAGAGAGAGAGAGAGAGAAAGAGAGAGAGAGAGAGAGAGACCAACCCCACAGCCTCCTGCTCCTGGGCTCTAAATCATATCCACCCTGTTGTTACATACAAGCGGCTTTCACATGCCTGAGGAGCAAGAGTGGGTTTCGACACTTCTAATGTTTTACGGAACTGAGGTCACATGTAGACCTGAGGTTAGAGCTCTAAGGCCATTACTCAGATGTGCAACTGTCATATGAACATAAGAACACAGAAGTTCAACATTAGTTCAGCCATGAGTGAAAACACGAGGTCAGTACTGAGGTTAACAAGAGCATAAAATAACATTTCCAATACAAGTGTTACTGTTTCAGACTTCCCATCCAATACTGGGATCGCTGGTCAAGACCTTCAGGTCCACAGACTCTAAAGAGCTCCTTAAATCAGGACAGTGCCTCCCTGGTCTAAGCTCAGGAGGCTTTACAGCCTGGGATGGTCCTGCAGCAGTAACTGAAGTCATGTTCCTCCTGTGGTTAGCCCACAGATATAATGTAAGACAGCATGAACGGTTCCCTCAAAACACAAATGAAGCTTGTAGGTGTGTTTACACTGGGGAGAATAGACCTTCCCCTAGAGATGGATCCAAGCGTGGTTCTTCTGTGGCATCTCTCCAGAGCGGTTCCTTTTAACCCACGGTTTCCTGAAGAATTAATGTTCGACCAGCGTCTGGCCCTGACCGGTTGAATAGCCCTGCTGTGAGGGACTGAGCCCCTCAGAGGTCTGGAGGCGGTGGTGGACTGTTGTGCTGCTGTTTCGTTATTTGGTCTTGACTCTTGAATCCCGTTTCTGGTCCTGGAAGGTGAGGTTACACTTGGTGGCCGCTAGGTTGCATCAACAGCTCGACTCCCAGTGATTCCAGAATCTGGACTGGGGTGCAGAGACCTGTGGTCCACACTCTGTTCTTCTCACAGAGGAATGTCCAAACCCCTCTTCATCTTTTCCTCCTGCAGCCGGTTTCCTAGCAGCAAGGCCTGCTGGGTTAAAACCGTGAGACGGACTGTTCCATCTCAAGTACAAAGCAGAGCCGAGGTAAGTCCGGGCGAGACTGCACTCTCTGAAGCGGCAGAGCACAGCTTTGTTAATTTAATCTGAATTCAGAAACGTTTTACACACTTTCAACTGATCTCAGTTCAGTCAAATCTTCAGAGGTGGACGGCGGGTCCAGAGGTCTGATAAACACAGAGCTGTTTAGAACACAGCGGATCGTGTGGCGCACCTTTTAATGGAGCGGCGCGTGAAACCGATGGAGTACTTTCGTCGCGAGTTTAATCCTCCTTTGATCAGGCTGAAACTTTCTCCATGCCTCTGGTAGCGGGGGGTGCGGGGTGCGGGGGGGTGGGGGGGATGCCCTGTTGGGGAAGAGCTCATTTCAGCCCCATAAAGAGACAAAACAAAACAATTTGTCAGTGTGTGCTAATAACCGGCTTTAATGTGTCGACAGAGAGGTTTCTCTGTTGCTTAGGAACACCATCTGTTTCTCTAATGCACTCTCCGTCGTTAGCCCTGTTTCATCTCCGCGCTCTGCGCTGATGGAATCTGATTTAAACGAAGCGTCTGGGAGCCGTGAGCTGCAGACGTCCAGTCGCTCACCAGGCAGGCCTCACGTTCCTGACCGCGCCTCTGCAGGGGATGGGCTTTTGATTTCCTCTGCTGCTTAATAGCCTCTGTCCTCTGTCCATTTAGCTGATGCTCTTGTCCAGAGAGATGTGCATCAGAGCTCCAGTCCACAACTGTCTCTTAAACCTGTAAACAGCTTAAATCCACGTCCACTATTCAACAGAGACACTGAGACACCTATACAACGCTTGCCAAACAATACCAGAATACCAGAGTCTGTCCCTGCACCCTGAGTCTGTCCCTGCATTCCCAAGTCTGTCCCTGTACCTCCGAGTCTGTCCCTGCACTTCCAAGTCTGTCACTGCACCCTGAGTCTGTCCCTGCATTCCCAAGTCTGTCCCTGCACCTCCGAGTCTGTCCCTGCACTTCCGAGTCTGTACCTGCACCTCAGAGTCTGTCCCTGCACCTCAGAGTCTGTCCCTGCACTTCCGAGTCTGTCCCTGCACCTCAGAGTCTGTCCCTGCACCTCCGAGTCTGTCCCTGCACTTCCGAGTCTGTCCCTGCACTCCCGAATCTGTTCCTGCACCTCAGAGTCTGTCCCTGCACCTCCGAGTCTGTCCCTGCACCTCAGAGTCTGTCTCTGCACCTCAGAGTCTGTCCCTGCACTCCCGAATCTGTCCCTGCACTTCCCTGAAGTGAAAGTGAAAGTGAAGTGAAAGTGACGTGAACACACCACAGCACACAGTGTGAACAGCACGAAACACTTCCTCTGCATATAACCCATTCACCAAGTGAAGCAGGGGGCAGCAGGAACACGGCACCCGGGGAGCAGTGTGTGTGTGTGTGGGGGGGGGGAGCAGTGTGTGAGGACGGTACCTTGCTCAGGGTACCTCAGAGGAGCCTAGTGGTCTTGGGAATCGAACCTGGACTTTTTTTTTGGATCACAGGGTGAATGCCCTAACCACTAGGCTACCAGCTGCCCCGAGTCTGTCCCTG
>JBBPDE010000107.1:374678-377178 GCA_037974605.1 Nannopetersius ansorgii | reverse complement strand
AGAGAGAGAGACAGAGACACACACACAGAGAGAGAGAGAGAGAAAGAGAGAGAGAGAGAGACAGAGAGAGAGAGAGAAAGAGACCGAGAGACACACAGAGAGAGACAGAGAGAGAGACAGACTTTTCTTGATCTCGGAGAGAGTTCTGTGTGGATGTGGATTGTCGTGGAAAATAAGAGGTAGATTTTATTCCATCTGTGTTTTCGAAAAGAAAGACCAAAAGATCTGCAGCAGAACTAAAGTACGTCTGTTAAACACATTTACTTCTGAAGTGCATCACAGCCCACAGGTCCGAGGAGAGCGCGAGAATTTAGAAGCGCTTTCCCTTCATCTGCTCTGGGTCCTGCGGCGCCTCCTTTAGATTCTGCTGGATGAAGCTTAGGCTGGACAGAACTGGAGCAGCAGACTGTAGATGAAGGTCCAGGAGAACACGTCTTCAACGCCTCTGCTTCTCCAAACACCAGCAATTAACATCGCCATCCTCACACAGAGTTAACCTGCAGTCCAAGCCTGGGTTACAGCATCACAGCATGAGTGGGCGTGGCTCTCCGTGACTGACATCACGCCTAAGATCTGATCTCAGATTCCATTGTTTTGGTTTGTTTTTAGAGATAAGCATAAAATGACAGCTACTCTAATTACAGTACTTGAGTAGATTTCCTGGTTTCGGTACTTTTTGAGTATTTTAGTATTTTACTTTTATTTTAATTTCTATTCAAACTCGCTGTTTTTATTTCCAGCTGTTTTCTTTTCATTTTGTCACGTTTTCAGAAAAAGCACCAGAGCTGCTTATGAACTGCTCTTATTCTGTTATGGTACGTAAAAGGCGCTGCGGCGGCTCGGATCCTGCTCTGATGTTCAGACTGACTCAGATCTCTCCTGGTCGTCCCAAAACCTCATCAAGGCGTTTCTGACAGGCTCTGACAGTTTTTCTGTCAGATCCACTTTAGTTCTTGAGGTGTTTTTATTTTTTCTCTGTGTTCTTTATCCGTGGAGGAAAACGGAACCCAGAGAACTTGTGAGTGATGTCCTGGATCACCTTCACATCTCTCACGGCGTTCAAGAACTCCCTGAAGTTTATCTTCAGCCCCAATAGACCGAAGTGCTGTACTTTCTTCCCGGCTGTTAGTTCTCTATTATATTTTTGTGTGGACTGTAAAAAAACAAAGGCCTTGTTCTGAGCCTGTAGTGATGGCATTGTTTTGACCAATCAGAGAGCAGCGTAGCTGGTGGCAGGATACTTGCCTCTGGACCAAGAGGTCATGAGTTCGAATCCTACCTTCAACACCACTGGGTCCCTGAGCAAGACCCTTAGCCCGGAGCTGCTCCACGGAGAGACTGTCCCCTGTAGGCAGGAGACTGCCCCCTGTAGGCAGGAGACTGCCCCCTGTAGGTAGGAGACTGCCCCCTGTAGGTAGGAGACTGCCCCCTGTAGGGAAGGAACCTTGCTCAGGGTACCTCAGTGGTGCCTAGCGGTCTTGGGAATCGAACCAGGACTTTCTGATCACAGGGCGAATGCCCTAACCACTAGGCTCCAGCTGCCCCAGAAAGTAATTGTGAATGATCACAATAGCTGTTGGCAGTGAAGTGAATCATCTCCACTGCAGCAGAAGGGATTTTCAACAGTAGCTGCAGAGAAGAACAAAAGCGTTAGAATTAAACACATACGCATAAATAATTATAGAGATCATTTCGTACCTCTGGGAAAGTGGGGCTCATGTTCAGATCTTCTCTGGATGTTCTTCTTACTGCGTGACAGGACACAGTTCCCTCCCTCTTTTTAAAAAAATCTCTCAAGGTTGCTGGAAGGAGAACTCCAACATGCAATTACTGTCATTATCATTGTTTATTTCCCTGCAAATCACATCCAAATCCCTCATCCTTGCTTTACTTACTCATTACAGGCCACTGTTAGCATGGCCACTGACTCACCAGGCCACAGGCGGGAGGCTGAATGAGAGCTTACAGCCTTTTTTTACCAAGGTGCTCCACCGAGCCTCTCGTGTAAGACGTGTTTCTCTAATCTGAACAGAAATGCCCCGAAACAGCCTTCGCCTGGTAAACTGGGACACAGCCCTACCTCTGACCAGTCACACACTGGAGGACTTTCAGATTTCATTTAGTTCTGCTCATTAGCCTCCAGTGACAGACAGCACTGATAAAATATTCGATTTTTTCAAATATATCACAGTGTTATGGAGCTCTGAACACTCACAGCCAGCTAGACTGTGGACCTAAACATAAACACAAACCCTTTAAATATACAAGAATATATAAATCTCCAACAACGATGAGGCAGCCTACATGGACGAAGTGAGGGAACTGGTATCGTGGTGCCAGGACAACCACCTCCAGCTGAACGTGTGTAAGACCAAAGAGCTGGTGGTGGACTTCAGAAGGAGTCAGCAGCGGGTCTACAAACTCCTCAACATCAACGGAGCTCCAGTGGAGAGGGTCCTGTCCTTCAAATATCTCGGTGTCCACATCTCCTCAGACCTGA
>JBBPDE010000107.1:161959-174491 GCA_037974605.1 Nannopetersius ansorgii | reverse complement strand
GCTTTAATAGAAACCGCATGCAGGTCTATTGCAGATCTAATATCACTCAGCATTCAGAAAGTGGATGTGACTGAAAACCATTGAGCGCAGATCTGAGATCAGCAGGAAACACTGGTTTAGAAAAGTGTGGTGTTGACCTGTGTAATCGATGGTAATGGTGATTTATTGTGACGGTGATGACTGACGGAGACGTGTTTACTTTTATTATCGAAGCCATTTTTTTTTGCTGGTACCAGTCAGTGGGGAAAACCCCCAAAAGTGACTTGTTTGCATAGAAAGACTGTATACGTGGTATTTGGTAAGAAAACACTGGCAGAAAAATGGCTTATTGGAATAGGCTCCGCCCCCGGGTGAGTTCTGGCGCTCGGCCGGGTGTGGGGGTGAGTTAGTTGGTCGCGCTGTCGGCCTCTTTGTGCCGCTCGTCTCTGATTGGTCGTGTGACTCTGGTTGTGTCCCGGCAGCTGGGCGGCAGGCCGACGACATCGTGAACTGGCTGAAGAAGCGGACGGGGCCGGCGGCCGCCGCGCTGACCGAGGTCACCCAGGCCGAGGCGCTCATCGCCGACAACGAGGTCGCAGTCGTCGGGTTCTTCAAGGTGAGACAAACCGCCCCTCAGGAGCAGACCTGCCCCACCTGGGGCTTTAAAAACCTCTCAGTAGAGTTTTTCATTTCTGCTGTATTCCTTCTAATCTAACGCCTCGATTTTATTCCCTCCCTGTAAAGCGCTTCAGATGTGTAGGATGTGTTCGAGAAATGCCCTCTCAGTAGCTGTGAGACCCTAGTCACTTTATGTTCAGGTCTAATCTTTCGGTTTGATTTCTAGGTTGTGTACAAAATATCTAAATCTCGTTCTATAGTTTAGATCTTTAGATCCAGGTTTAACAGTTGAGCGCTGGTTACGTTTATCATGGCATTAGGTCACTAATCAATATCCTCATTTTACCAACTTAAATATGAAGTGCTTTAATTAAAGTTCTGCTTATAGAAGTTACTGTAACTGAATAATTATGCTCTGCTGATTTACACCTTCTCTCTCTTGGGTCATAATCCAGTTCCTGGTTATTCACCGAGTCTCGTGTGTTTATAACACGTTTGGGGCGGCGAGGAGAGGCCCGTTTATACATCTCTACACGTTTACGGCATTCGTCTGCTCACGTTTGCAGGAAAAGCGTAATTAAGTAAACTGGGACGCTTGGATGTGACTGGATGTGGTTTTCGTGTCGTTAAAAGCAGCATTAAGGTCATGATTCTAGGGTGAGATGAAGCAGAGCTCTGTTCCTGTTCGTCTGTTTCCCCCTTTTTATCTTTACCGGCGGAGCCGATCGCACAGGGGGCAGTGTTTACCCCGTAGAGCTGCCTGCCATAGAAAGAGATGGTGCTGTGTGTAGCTGGTGTGTAACGGGGAGACGGGTGTCCCTTAAAGCCGTGAGCGATGAATGGGTAAAGGGGTAAATGAGATGGTTGGAGGATGAGAAGTACCGTGGCTTTATGTCGGATATGTTGCTTTAATGAAAACCGGTTGAAAAAGGTCTTAAATGGGTCGTAAGTCGTTGAATTTTCACATTTAAAATGTGCAGAGCCCCTGTCTCCAGGTAAACTAGGCTGTGTCTGTTGCAGGACGTGGAGTCTGACGACGCGAAGGTCTTCATCAAAGCAGCCGAGGCCGTGGACGACATTCCGTTCGGCATCACCTCCGACGATGCCGTCTTCTCCAAGTTCGAGGTCACCAAGGACTCCGTGGTGCTCTTCAAGAAGGTACAACCTTCCACTCAGGCTGTTTTTGGTTCGTCATTGAAGGTTCAGTCTCCGTGTGTGTGTGTGTGTGTGGTTACTTTCACTGAACAGTTCTGGCTCTAGGTGTTTTGGACCCTCTCTAAACCCCTTTGTTTACATGGTGTGTGTGTGTTGAGGCTCCTGTATGTTTGGTGTGTGTGAAGGCCGGAGTCCTCACGTCGCCGGCGTAGCCGAGTAACCTGACCCAGATCAGCCTCCTCAAACTCGGCTAGTCGGCCTCAGACCAGTGGTGCTAAAATTAGGCCCCTCCACGCAGGGGGCGCTGCTGGGGGTCCGGGCCACTTTTGGGCCTTTTTTGGTTCAGCATTATTTGGCTCCTGCTTAAACCCCCCCGCCCCACCCCGCCCAAATATTAGAGAGCTGTTACTTAAGCACTATTCCAGGAGACACCCCTGAATTCTGAAAGTCATGGTTACGGCGGGCGGGGTTTGATTTCCTGCCTCGCCGACGCGCCGCGTTATGTAAGACTGGAAAGTGGATGAAGCAAATGGCTGCGTATGCTAATGGCCCGTTAAAGGTCACGGTGTCGACTCGTTAGAGACTCATGAGCCAAATGTGCCTCTTTAACCTAGAATAGACCTGCATGTGCGGTTTCAAGTACTGTATGACCGTACTACAAGAAAACGGATGAAATGTTTTTTTTTTTTTTTATTTCTTTAGTTAAAAACAAGCCAGAGATGGCAGCGGACCGACTGTTGCTTGTTCCTTGCTCTTGTGGTTCATGTCTAGATTTCTGCAGTCCAGCAGCCAATCAGAATGCAGGTCATATATGTAAGGCCTGTCTTACATGGGCCCTTTTAGGCGTGTGTTACGTGTTGGACTGGGGCGAGAGTCCCGGCAGCAGCACAGCTCTGTCTCTGGCTGTAACTGAGTCCGTGTGTCTGATACCATCAAGGAGCATCAGTTACGTAAGAAGTGACCTTTCTGCGGAGGTCGCCCGGGGTCCGGGGCAGCCAGGCCGAGAAATGCAGCGAATTAATGATGAACTGAACTATAAAGGGGACGCACTCTAGCTGCTTTTCACTTATAAAAGTTATAAAAGGTCTATTGGCTACAAAACATGGTCATGAAGAGACTCTCCAGCTTTACTCCAGTCTCAGGCCCTTTCAGAAGCAGCCGCTTCAGGGCTCTGGCACTTTTATGCAAATAAGCTGTTGCTGGCCACGCCCACCCATAGAAAGCTTAGGCTGCACATTTCAATTCTAGATTTTACATTAGAATCCATGACCTTAACACCAGTGAGAGTCTTTCTTTCCTTCTTTCCTTCCTTTCTCTCTCCTTATTCTTTCCTTTTTGTTCTTTCTTTCGTTCTTGTCAGTGTTTCTAGCCTGTGTGGAGACCAGACTGAAAGAAGGGAGGGAGAAAGAAACGGTGATATACACTAGATGGACAAAAGTATTGGGACAGATCATCAGCTGATCTAGTGGGTGGGGCTGGACAGGTGAAGGGGCGGTTCTATGCAGATTTCCTCGTCCTGAGGTCAGAATAAGGGAGCGTTTGAACGGCTCATGATGAGTGTAGAGCAATAGAGACCTGAATGTCAATATAAAAGGATCCAAAAGTGAGTTTCGTGTAATATCCCCCTTTAAAATATAAGCAGAATGAGGTCAGAAGTGCTGAAGTATTAGCAGAAGTAACTCGGCGACCTTCTTCCAAGCATGAAGGCCCTGCATTTCTTGTCATGCATGAAACAGATGTGCGCACCTTACCAGGAAGAGTTCGTTACCTCCGGCAGGAAATTAGTGTTTCAGCAGCCACTGATGTACACACAGAGTTAATAAAGCTGGAATATTCTGAAAGGAATACAGTATGAATGGAGCATCACAATACTGTGAGTCTCAGACGCCTGAAAATAGTTCCACTGTTTAGTGGCGCGTTATTCTGCTCACAGTGGTATTACCAAGCACTAAATAAAACTAGAGAGAACGAAAACTAAAACTCTATTCTGAACTAAATAGGGATTTTATGACCATCAGAGACCCTCAGGGGTTCATGACGCTGACTGTGCCTGTTTTCTGGTTCTACACACCAACACAGACGACCCCCCCCCCCCCCCCCCAAGTCTGGTCTGTGTTTACAGTTGTACTGTTCTCCCGCTGCCTCGCTCCTGTTCACCGCTGTGCCGCTCGGTGTTTAAACGGAACAGGGCACCCGGGTCCGCCTGGTTCCGCCGCGCTGGCAGCGGTGCGATCGCGTCTCTCATCGCTGTAAATCTCCGGCTCTCGCTCAAAACGAGCAGCTGCTCTCGGCCGGACTGCGGGTCGGACCCCTGCTCTAATGGAGCGCCGAGGAAATCTCCCTGCGTTAACACCCAGACCAGCACTGCAGCACCAACACGCTCGCCCCCTTCCCCCGTCACCACACTCTCATCCTCCCTTCTCTTTCTCACACTCTCTCTTTTTCTTTCCTCTTTCCCTCCGGCCTCTCTGCGGTTTGTCACTTACTGGTTACTCGAATAGTAATCCTGTGTGTGTCTCCGTGGTTCGTCATTCACTGGTCACCCTGTAATAATAATTGGTGTGTGTGTCTCTCTCTGTGTGTGTTCCTGCTGCTGGGTGGGTTGTGCCCCCAGCTGTCCTGAGCTCGACTCCCTGTGAACCCGTGTTTGTTCGGTAAAGCTATAAAAAGTCTGCTGGCGGTAAATGTGGGGATAATCCGTGCTGCGGGAAGCTGCTGCGTGTCTGAGGCTCATGTTGCGGCTTGTTTTTGTTTGTGTAGTTCGATGAGGGCAGAAACACGTTCGATGGGGAAGTCAGCAAAGAGAACCTCCTGGGCTTCATCAAGGCCAACCAGCTCCCTCTGGTCATCGAGTTCACGGAGCAGGTAATCCCAAAGACAACGTTTACACGGTTTATTCTGAGGGCTGCTGTCGTGGGGCCTTAAAGGTGCTGAGAAAACGGGCAGAGCCCAACACTGTTCTCTAAACGAAACAGCTGTGTGTGATTGTATAGGAGTGAATACATTACTGGACCCCTGATGTGTGTAGAGATCCTCAGTCAGTTACTCTGTCGAACCTTCCTCCTCCAGACGGCCCCCAAGATCTTCGGAGGAGAGATCAAGTCGCACATTTTGCTGTTTGTGCCCAAAGAGAGTAAAGACTTCCAGGACAAGATGGACAACTTCAGAAAAGCAGCCGAGGGCTTCAAGGGCAAAGTGAGTTTCTTCTGTATAATTAAGCAGTAGAACCTGGTTCACCGTCTACTTGCACTCCATAGGTTCCACAGGGCCATTCTGGCATATTGTAACGGTGTAAACAACGTAACACACACCTGCTGTAAACCTGTTTAAAATATTTGTCTTCTAAATGTAAATAAGGCCCTCCTTTATTTGTGCAGTATGTGTGTGTATATATATAACCCCTCCCCTCTTTCTGTCCTGCAGATCCTCTTCATTTTCATCGACAGCGATGTGGACGACAACCAGCGCATCCTGGAGTTCTTCGGCCTGAAGAAGGAGGAATGCCCCGCCCTGCGCCTCATCACCCTGGAGGACGAGATGACCAAATACAAGCCAGAGACTTCAGACATCACCGCAGAGAACATCATCACCTTCTGCACGGCTTTCGTCGAGGGAAAACTGAAGGTGTGTTCACTTTTCGCCCTCACGGTCACGCAGCGCCCGGCTTTAACAGGACCGGACGAGTAATACTGAAACTGCTGTGGAGCTTTGGCACTTAATTTCTGCTTCCCCCCCTGCAGCCTCATCTCATGAGCCAGGACATTCCTGAAGATTGGGACAAGAACCCAGTCAGAGTCCTGGTGGGCAAGAACTTCGAAGAGGTGGTCTTTGACCCCACCAAGAACGTCTTCGTGGAGTTCTGTAAGTGCCAACGTCCTGAAGTACCTGCGTTTCAGCCGACTGGCTGAGTTTCCTTTCAGACCCACAATATGAACATTTAAACAGCTAGCAGAACCAATTAGAACAAAATACACCAGAAAGTCCTGGCCATCAACATGCGATGAAACGGCATCAGGGGTTCCGGGGGTTTCCCACACACAGTGTGGAAGCAGTTTGGTTTATGTAGTCTCTGCAGGGCTCATCACCAAACGGGCAACACCACTGGTTTACCAACATCCTGCTTGTTGTGGGTTTTGTGGCTCTGCTCTAACGGGCGAGGCCGGCATGTGTCTCGTAACCAGAGGCAGTCGCATCAGAACGGCGCTGCAGCAATCCAGTTACACTGGTCAGCAAATACTGCAGCTGAGTCCTTCAAGAACATTTTTTAATTTCTGATGAACGCTGATCTTTCCAAGTCGGCTACACGTGGCTGGGGGTGACTTTGTATGGATGGGAACTGGAATCTGAAAAGACCCAGTACCAGGTACACACCGTTATTATTTTTTAATTGCGGTTCGGTAAATTGGTTCTGAACACTAGAGCGGCAGCTAACGGCCAATACCTATAATGGCTGCATGCGTCAATTGACGCAGTGCCCAGGTTTGCACAAGGCGTTTCCTGATACGACACTACTGCCGCTCGGGCGTTTAACCCTGCAGCCGCCGGCACACATCCACTCTGCAGCCAGCAGATACTGCAAGGGTCCAGTGGAGTTCGGACCCAGAGCCCGTCGTACAGCGCCAGTTGCCGAATCCGAATCGCATGTGTTGCCCAAGTGTGTGAGCGACACATACACTTGAGACGTCTTCGACCGGAATCAAATTCCTTGTAACAGAATAAAACATGTAAAATATGGTGTGCGTGTGCCGACACCTCGCCCATAAGACTCTTGCAGAGCTGCTGCAGCTCCAATAGGAACGATTCTGATGAAATTACGTCAGTTGATGCTGTCAGCCGTTCTAGTGTTAAACAGGAATCGGAATCTATACGAACCGGAATCGATTAAGCGGAACCGGAATTAAAATCATAAAATTTCAAACGATGCCCATCCCTAATGACCGGCTTCCCGGTTTGATGCCAGTGTGTTTAGACTGTATCCATTTATCCTGACGGGTAGCTGGACATCTTGGCGTACGATAAATGCCAAATGGCTCCACCCCCTGTGGACAAACCTATATATTTTTATATTTTCCAGCAGCTGGGGGATCTGGTTATCTTGCTTTTGCCCTGCAGGACTGGCCCGGTCTGTGAGGGTATTAGTAGAGATGCCAACAGGCTGCACGTGCCTGGGGCTTCGCGTGCTGCCCGAGCGCTCGGCCTTGGCGTGAGGCGCTTCTGGATTCGCTCAGCTGTCGGTGCCAGACACTCGAGAGCGACGCACCCACAGAGCGGCCTTGTCTGACTGTGGACCAGCGAGAGATTCCCTCATACTTTCCACTGTGGGCTCTGGGAGTTACCCCCCCCCCCCCAGTACAGCATTGTTACAGGAGTTCTTTGTAGTACTTTTTCTCTCGAACACAACACTGTTTTGTGAAAGAATGTGTTTCCCACCATTATTTTTTCTGTCTACTCGTCTTTATGCATCTACGCCAGGCTTATTCAACTAGCGGCCCTTTTGAAAGTTTCATGACCCGCCAGACTGCCGGTAAATCAGTGTGATCTAATAAAATTATGGGTCTTGGATCATGATTGGCTGTTAGTCCCCTGCTGCTTCCACCCAGATTGGTTATCTGCTGTTCTGTATACAATTAGCCAATCCGAGCGAAGAGAGTCCAGTCACACGCACAGCGAAGGGGAAAACCTCTAACTTTAGCTCGGTCATGTATCTACTCTAACGACTAACGGTCAGAGTTCTCGTTTAGAACCGGACGCCGTTAAAACGGCTATTTTTGACGGTTAAAGCGGCGCTGACCTTAAACAAAGACTGAGAGAAGTCCAAGCCAGCTGCTCCGCCCCCTTTACAGGAGGGGGAGGGGCCGATGTGGCCCTTAATGTGTTGAATGTAGCGAAATATGAATATGCACCTTGGTTAAAAAGCTCCTTATGTGAAAGTGTTGAAGTAAAAAATGGATTTGTGTTATTCGTTCATAATAAATTCCCGGGGATTTGAATAGCTCCGATCTACACCGCAGTCCGGGTGGCATTCTGAACAAGGAAGCGTCCAGATGCTGTATTTGCAGCTACTTGTATTCGAGCTCAGCAGGTTTGAGTTCTGTTATTGTTGGTTCTTGTTAACTCTCCAGACTTTGCTGACTGTGCAGCACTTTATTTATATAGAAAAGAGAATCCCGGCACTGACCGGAGCGGCGTCTCGGTGCGTGTTAAATGCAGACGCTCCCTCATTGTTGACTCTTCCCTTTCCTTCAGACGCCCCCTGGTGCGGCCACTGCAAACAGCTGGCTCCCATCTGGGACAAACTGGCAGAGAAGTATAAGGACAGTAAAGACGTCGTGGTGGCAAAGATGGACTCCACAGCCAACGAGATCGAGAGCGTAAAAGTCCACAGCTTCCCCACACTCAAATTCTTCCCTGCTGGGGAGGAGCGCAAGGTGAGGCTTCACTCCACTTATTACTGTCAGACTGTACAAACCACACACTGCGTAATAGACTGGTTTTAATCCAGTAGGAACCTGCAAAGTCTACACAACTAAAGGCTAAAGTAAAGGTTTAGTTGAAGGTGTTTATAGATCAGACCTGTTGAGTTTCCTCTAGACCCGAAGAGCGAAACTGCAGATGGCGGTGCTTTTCCCGTGCAAAAGTGTCGGGAGAAGACGCGAGTGTGAGGCGGCGCAGTGAATATTAGTGTTGACCTGAAGCCGTGGAACAGAAAGGGCAGCTGAAATGGAGACGTCACGTCACGTGTTGGGTTTGGGTGTGAAGTAACGAGGCTTGGGTGGCCGATAATTGTGCTGAAGCGGCACTGACCATAAACAAAGACGGAGAGAAGTCTAAGCCAGCTGCTCCGCCCCCTTTACAGGAGGGGGAGGGGCCGATGTGGCCCTTAATGTGTTGAATGTAGCGAAATATGAATATGCACCTTGTTTAAAAAGCTCCTTATGTGAAAGTATTAAAGTAAAAAATGGATTTGTGTTATTCGTTCATACTAATGTAATATTAGCTAAAGCCGTGGAGCAGAAAGGGCAGCTGGAATGGAGACGTGTTGGGTTTGGGTGTGAAGTAATGAGGCTTGCGTGGCTGATGGTTGTGCTGCCAGAGCGTGGGCGTGTCCATGCCTCGCGCCGCTGCAGAGGCTGTAACGTGTTTTCCAGCTCGGTTGTTGCTGTGTCCTGCGACCCGGCCTGGATGAGGAGGAGGCTCTGTACTACTGCGCTAATAGAGTAATTTGGCATGTCAGCAGACTGTGGTCACCAAACGCATCTTTACTCCGCAGTTGGTGCTGTTAATGCGTCAGAACGCTCTCACACCCCTCCGACCGCCTGGAGGTGTTGCGACTGCGGTTTCTGGTTCGCTATGACTGTTGGGGGAGGGGGGCGGGGCATGAGAGCTCAGTGGGTAGGATACTTGCCTCTGAACCAAGAGGTCATGGGTTTGAATCCTACCTTCACGACCCTTAAGCCTGAGTTGCTCCAGGCAGAGACTGCCCCCTGTAGGTAGGGAGTAGAAGTCGCTTTGGATAAAAGTGTCTGATAAATGCTGTAAACGGTGTTCTCTAGAGAAGTCAGTTATTCAGAGCCGTCTTGTTATCGATGGCCATGCAGGTTGGATTTGCTCACTGGTTGATTTGAGCTTCCATTACTTAACTGCATTAATTTTGTGCCTCAGCTTCAGAGCTGGCGTGGGAAAGTGTGTAAATGCGTTTTTAACGGAGTATTCTTACCACTGGATATCAGGCCTGTTGGAGGATGGAAGCCGGCCTCATCCAGACTGACCCCCCCCCCCCCTTTCTCTGCAGCCCCTGTTGCTTTCCCTCGAATGACTTTGCCCCCCTGAAGAGTCTCTGGTGGGTTATTTTTGGAAGTGGCAGCGATGGTAACCCAGTGAAACCACCCATCCGCGGGTTATTAGTGTCCAGATTTAGAACAGAAGCGTTTACAGCATTGGCCGCACGTGTGGATCACCATCGGGCCCCAGTAAATCTTACCGCCTGCTGCGTGCCGATGAGATCCGGTCAACTCCCCCCCCCCCCCGCCTCTCCAGGGGCGCTCGGCGCTGAGCCAAGTGACCGGCCTTCGCTTTCTGCCTTCCTCAGCCAGATCAGGAGGGTCTGAGCTCCCTCTGCGACCCGAAGAACTCGCTTGTAAACAATATTCTGATCAGTGCGTCGTTGTGGATAAACCTTAATGATCCTGGTCACATGTTCACAGGTCCAGATGATTGTGATTAGTTTTTAAAATACAAAAACGTCGATATATCTATATTCTACAAAACCTGTTAATTGGAGTTAATTGTAGCGGATTGATTTTTTTTTTTAACCGGATGAGTTTTCTCAGCTCAATAAAATTTAAAATAAAATAAGTATGAAATTGAGTGCTGTACGATTTTAAATGTTCTTCCTGTAGTGTCTTAGTCTGTGCATTAAAAAATTGCCCCTGACTTTAAATAGGGGGTTCTCTCATTGTTTACTTCGGGGTTCGGTTGCCTCACGGCTATACACACCCCCTTATAGGGGCGGGCCCCCTCAGCCCGGCCGGCCCTCGCTGTGGGTTGTTTATCGGTGTGTATCACCTGCTGTCCAGAGCGGGACTGCAGTATGGATGTGAATTCTGGGACCTGTTACTGGAAAAGCCAGTTTTAGGGTTTCAGGATGAATCCGGAGAACCCTGCAGTAGATTCTCCCTTCACTTCCCAAAGCAGGAATGTTTATTTAAATTGAATGAGCTCCAGTTTTGAGTTGAGTGTAGCTGTCCTGTGTTCCCAGTTTCTGTGAATCCCGCTGAGATCAGGGGGAAAACCCCAAACCCCTTAAGAGAAGAAACTGTTGCCCACCTCGGATCCTTTGCGTGGACAGACGTGATGATGGCAGCAAACGTGGGCGATATTTTTGGACCCACACTTTAATATCCTTGTTTCTAAATCCAGACTCACTGGGGCATCAGACGATAAGTCACCCTGCCGTGTCCGTCTTCAGCTTGTGGTTCATTAACGCCACACGCTGTGAGAGCCGACTGCAGTGTGAAAAGATCCCCACTTTTTTTAAAAACACTTTTGTTTCCTTTTTGTTTCATTCAGCAGCTCTTGGGTGTTCAAACACCCTGAGTAATGTACACAGTAACCTCAGTCTAACGTGGATTTTTCTGAGAACCGAACTGTAGTACCTCCAACAGTCCAGCGGTGGCAGTAATGCACTGAAAAGTTGTCAACCGCCGTAAAAAGAAGCTGCTGCAGCGTGTAGCATGACTGCTCCGTGTCTTGTCCTTGTATTTTAGTGTTTTAACCCCCCAGTGTTCAGCAGTGATCTCAGTGTGTTCAGTATTAGTGAGCTGTGATCTGTCTGAACATGTGGGTAGAGAGACTTATTTCAGCCTTTCTTCTGTGTACGAGTCTTTATTGCTTAAAAAAATGTTAGCATTAGCAGCATGTAAAGTTTTCTGGTTATTTATTTACCTTTACATTCTCTTTAAGGGTGATGCATCAAATAGAGTTTTAAATGAAATGAAAGTGTTCTGGGAGCAGATTTGAGGGCAGATTTAGGGTTTACACTATAAAAACAGGCATTTTTTTCTCACGCCAAAACACAACAGTGTGGTTTATCACTACACGCGTTTGCTCTCGGAGCGTAACCCCCGTGAAAAACGGGGATCACTGTATACACATTTGACTGAGCCTGAGAAGATTAAACCAGTGCGCAGATGGGCTCTGAAGAAATGTTGGCTAAAGACAGCCAGCCCCTGTTTGACATCTGTATTAAATGTCTGTATTAAGTTGCTACACAGATTGCAGAAGTGCCTGTAGCCTGGCACAGCAAGGGCACCCAGCCTTCACCCAGCCAAGGTCGTAAGCACCCCTCTGGGGAGTCGTGGGTTTGGTGTAATGAAGGGTTTGTCCGTATTTACAGTGAAGATCACCTGGTTTAATTGGTTGACTCCAGTGCGCCACCTCTGGACCGCTAATGCCTGTTTTCTCTGTGCAGATAATTGACTACAGCGGAGAGAGGACACTGGAGGGCTTCACCAAGTTCTTGGAGAGCGGCGGAAAGGAGGGAGGAGCACCAGCAGGAGAAGACGAGGATGAGGAAGTAGATGTGAGTATGATTTTTAAATATTCCGCACTTTGGAGTCGTGCAGTTACTAGAATAATTGATAGCTGACTTGCTTTATAACAGTTAGCTCCAGCGTTGGCATGAGTTCTTCGCTGGCAGCCTTGCTTGACTCTTCAAGGAAGTGAAGACCTGCTGGTGAAGTTCAGGAGAAGCAGAATCTTCAGTGCTGTTGATTTTTATTAAAAAAGGTTGGACCACATGGGATCAATGCAACAAGCATATATAGCATATCAGGGCTACTTTGTGTCCCTGACAGCCTCCCATCCCTGGGGAACTGCAGGGCTGTGGGAGACTCTCAGAAGTTCTTGTGGGACCGAGAGCATTATGATGGGTCTTGAAGGCTTCAGCCTTGCTTTCCAAATGCTTCACAGTTGCTACAAAACCTTATTGCAGAATATTCCAGCTTTAATTCTGGAAGTAGAAGCAAATATGGACATTTAAATGAGGGCACACACCTGTTTACGGTCACTGCACTACTCAGAGGGTTAATAGAAGTGCTGGAATACTTAAGTGTTCACTGTTCAAAGGAAATGGTTTAACTCAACACAGACTCATACAGGAGGATTCTGACCTCAGACCTGTGTAATCTGTCGTGGTGTTCATGCTGATCTCAGATCTGTGTGTAGTGTCTCCTGCAGGTACAGTGTTGGTGATGAAGCTAGTTCTATACTGATCTCAGAT
>JBBPDE010000104.1:6341-20573 GCA_037974605.1 Nannopetersius ansorgii | reverse complement strand
ATCTATCTTTGCATCATTTTATAGTTCTTAATTTTAAGAATTGTAAATTTCCAGAGAATAATTTATCACTGTTTTAAGTGAAACAATTCATTGCAAAAGAGCTTCCAGGTATAAGCAATAGCCTAATCTTTGAAAGGTTCAAAAAGATGTGGTGGTACTTCATGTGACTCTCCAGGAAATGTTGGTAACATGTGACTGTGGCGACTATAAATGGTTCTCACAGGGCTCTCCTGGTTCTGCAGCCTGATCTGGAACACTGGGGTCGTGGAAACCCGCTACTTCACCACCACCCACGGGCATTCTGCTGCAGGACCTGCTCCCCCGGTGCGAGCATCCACTCACCCCAACCAGGACCCCTCCCGACGCAGCTGCCTACAGATCTCCACTGCATCCTGGGCCTGTTTTTGCACCCCCTCTTCCTCTGGTCTCTCACTTTCTTCAATACTCACACCCCCAGCGCTAGCATCCAAACAAGACCCAAAATGATGATGGGCCGGTGCTACTGTGGGGAAAGCAATTGTAGACCTGAACCAAGCCCCTGCTCACATAAGCAATCACTCTTTCTCATTCACTTGGGTCAGTAAGGCCCCAACCCATGGATACTCGCATTCATATACAGGCAGAACGGCAGGGTGTAGTTTCCACAGGCCAACACCAAGGCCTGGACCAGGGCCTGTCTCAAATCCTCAAAGGCCCATTGGCAGTCTTCCATCCAGTCCACCTTCTGATGGGAGGTCGCACTCACTCCATGCAGCAGCCCATGGAGCGCCCCTGCCTTCCAGGCGAGCTTAGGGATGATCCGCCTGTAATAGCCAACAAACCCCAGGAACGAGCGCACGTCCCTCACTGGCTGCAGCCAATGATGGACCACCTCTAACTTCTCTGGGTTGGTAGTCACCCCTCTCTTGACTCATGACATGGCCCAGGTAATGCACCACCCTTTGGAACAGCTGACACTTCTCAGGTTGTAGTTTCAGCCCATGAGCTTCCAGTCTCTGAAACACACTCTCAATATGATGTAGGTGAGATCTAAAATCACATCACATAATCTAAATAAATGAGTAGATAATCATGAACTTTCTCACCCCAGCATCGCTGCATTAGTCTCTGGAAGGTGGCGGGGCCATTACACAAATCAAAGGGCATCCGTTCAAAGTGGTAGAGTCCAAGAAGGCGATCTTCTCCTTGTCCTATGGGTGGACTTTCACTAGCCACTTGCCAGTTCCAGGGTAGAGTACCAGGCAGCTTTCTTCAGCTCCATGAGAGTCTCCTCGATACGTGGAAGGGGATAGGCATCCTTGTGGGTTATTGTGTGCAGCTTCCACGTAGAACCTCCATGAGCCTTCTTTTTCTTCATTAAGACCAGCGGAGCTGCCCTGGGGCTCAGGCTCTCCATCACCATGCCTCCTTCCAGCATGGACTTCAAAAGGGTTCTCAACTAAGGGTACAGGCTTGAGGGGACTGACCGATATCATTCTTGAATGGGGTGGCTGTGCCTGTGGATATGTGGTGGTACAACACATCCATCATCCCATGGTCCTCCTCGCTCCAGGCGAACACTCCCCTCCAGCAGACCAACAACTCCTCCAGTCCAATCTACCTGACGTCCGACTCACTGCGGCTCGCCTCAGCATCGTCCTCTCCTCTGGTGCAGTGCAAGACCTGCACACACACAGACCAGAGACCTCAGCCCCTTGGCCAGCGACTGGCCCACATGCACTACCAGTATGCTTAAGCCACTTCCCTATGGGCCAGCTAGGGCACTCTGAAGGCCTCTCCCGATCTCACGGCCACATCGGAGCCTCCAATCTGCCCCAAAACTGCTCCTTTCTCCTCCGCTCCACTCTGCCGTCACTCACAGCAAGCCAGGACTTCAGTACGGGAAGACAAACAGAGAGAGAGAGTCTCCCGCATCATGGCCAGCTTCCCCACCACAGTCAACAGCCACTCAACTCGGACCACGGTACGTGAGTCTGCTCACACGACCCCCAACACGGGAAAGTCCTCTTTCTGCAACTTTCTGCAGACGTCCAGAGAAAAACACCTCCCGAAGCATGGTCTCTCCTATGCTGAAAAAGGCTTCAAGTCCCACCCTGTCAGCTAGTTACCATGCCGCCAGCCAACCGAACATCGGCAGTGCAGGACCAACAAGGACCCGCATGCTGCCCAGGTGCTGCCAGACCAAACTAACAGATGAAGAAGAAAAAAGGAACCCCCCCTCCCCAAACACACAAACAAACAGGGGAAATGGGAAAAACAGGGGAAACAAGGCACCTCCCATGCCCAGACATGACACATTATGTAACCAATAGACTACCGATTTTAAACCTTATGGAATGAAAGACTGAACCAAGATACCGTTGTGATAGATGTTGCAGTGCTAAAGGACTTTTATACAAATGACTTCAGGTCATCTATGGTAGTGATTCAGGGGATCCTGGCACCAGAGGGCCATATCACTGACACCCTGCGCCTGCAGGTCGTACCCCTCCTGAGACCGCACCCTAATATAGCCTTCGACAAGATGGCATGTGTATCTATGGACTGCCTGTGTCATACTGAGGTACTCCAATAGCCAGACAGGCCCTCCGATCTGTCCCCAGTCGAACATGTGGATCAGTTCAGCGCCAAATCGGCAGTATCTTGAGGGCCAGTTACAGCAGCTATGGGCCGACTCTATGTCTCCCCTCCACAATATATCGTCGCACATATCCAGGCCGGGGGTGTGGGGGTGGGGTGTGCAGCAGTGTGCCCAGCTCTGATGTGCGTTTGATCTGATATTGTAATGATTGCACAATAGTGACATGACCTTTCACCCCGGCTCACCACTCCGCCTGGGCGCTTAACCTTTTTTGTCTTTCGCTGTTTTCTTTCTTTAAAACTAATGGTTACTGGTTCTAGTACTTTTAATTCATTAATTAGCAGTTTTAACACAAATAAAAAGGCAGCAGTGAGCTATGGTGACTCTTTATAGTGTCTTTATAAGAGTATGTCTCGAGCATGTGGTACAGGCGGAGCAGAGAAGTCTGGGTCAACTGACGGCAGTCGAAAGGATAAACATGTATTTACAGATTGAAAGCACAAGCGCCAGACGAAAAGATAATTTCTCTTATTATTTTATTTATTTATTCATTTATTTAAATGAGCAGGTAAAACAAGCAAAGCATGTGCCTTCGCGTTGTGCTACGTGGCCTCTTCTGCCTCGCTGACTCCAGAAACTGCCCTGCTTTGGCACGTGTTGGCGAGCCAGTGACCCGGACGTGGACAGCGGTCGGAGGATCCGGAGCCTAATTTGTCCGAGGTCAGCGCCTTTCCTGTTGACAAGATACACTCTCGGAAATTGGGGTCATGTTTACGCAGGGCGCCGGTTTGTTAATGTGCCTATTATTTTCACAAACGAGTTGAACCAAATTTTTTACAGGGATGGGAAAAAAAGAACAGAGAAACTGCAAAGAAATGAAAGGATGGGTGTTAAAATCAGTAACTCAGGTAAAAGTGGCATTTGAGTGACAGTCGCAAAGTATCTAAAATGACAAACTCAAGTAGAAAAATGTAAGAGGTAAAAAAGGCTGATCAAACTCTTTCCAGCAGACTCTGTGTGGTCTGGTGACTAACCTGCAGCACTGGCTCTTCTGCAAAAACAAATTAGCATAGATATGGGTAGTTCCATATTAAACTAATTAGAAATTTGAGCAATTCAAAAGCTTGGGAAGATAAACAGAGAGAAATCTTCTGGGACTTTGAGATTCACAAAGAGTCATTTGAATGTGTACATATAAAGAGGGCAAGGTATTTTTGGAAATTCAGTTAAAGCAGTAATAGTACTGAAGTACAGTAATGAAGGAGTATCACTTAAAGATTTTCCATTACTGATTTTTTAAAATTCTTCTTTGTTTAGTTAGTGTCATGTCATACCACTTTGCTTTTCAATAAAAGTAGAAGAACAAAATTAACCCTAAAACATTTTCATGAATGTAATTATACGCTTTTAACGTGTTAACTGCCCCGTCTATTTAGACCACTTATGGAAATGAAGATACAAAAACAGCTTATTTTGAACTTCTTTGTGATGTCACAAAAATTTGCATAGTTTTGTTTTGTCCACAGCTCTTTAATCCTGCCAGTAGGATACAGGTCCTTTAATGTTATCTCTTATGGCTCATTGAAACAAGCTGAGAAATTCTGTTGATTCTCAACAGATTCAGACTAGTACAGAACACATGGTTCATTATTTTTATAATTTAGTTCATTTTATATAGTTAGTTCAGTATATACATATATATATGTATGTGTGTGTGCACACACAATCAACCATACACCAGCAGCAATGCCAAGTCTGTAAACTGCACAGGGCAACAGAAAACAAGAGAAAAAGAAAAGGAAAGAGAAAGAAAGCACCATTACTGTGGAAGTGAGTTTATAAAAAAGAAGGGGCTGGATTAGTGGATTCATTTCTGGCCCACCGTGTCAGTCAGGAGATAAGCCTGCGCTTGGCCTTTTAAACCCCATTACACCCTCGGCTCTCTCTTCCCAAGCTTGCACTTCCTCTATCATCAGCACTTCTCTTCCACCCACCCACACCGACCCAATTCAGGCCGGCTCCAACCCCATGCATCATCCTGCCATCGGCCCAAAACCTCCCTGTCCCTGCCACTCGGTATCGCCCTCAGCATAGCACTCCCTTATTGGCGAATAATGCTCCCATCTGATAAAGGAAAGATAGATGGTGTGGACTGTATTTTGCTTTTCTGATAATGTAGAGGTAGAAGCCAGTTTATCATATCAGTTTATTCACATTAATATCCATTACAGCAGACCGTCCCAAATGCGGCTATGTTTAGTGGAAAATTAAATTTTTAGACACATTCTGAACATAAATACATTCCTCAGAACAAAGAGACGTCACACCTGAGATGACTAGGAGTTGATTTAGTTTAGTTTTGAGTCTTACATTTTTGAAGTGCAAGTCTAGTCTTTAGTCTCTGAGGTGAGTCTGAGTTCAGTCTGTGAGTCTTGAGTTGGTGGACCACGAATCTTGGATCTGTGTCAAATCTGTGGGACTAAGGTCAAATTACGAGTCCAAGTCTAGTTTTGAGTCTCTTGAGCACAAGCCTTGAATCCTTGAAGTGTGAGTCTGGGTCAAATCTCTAGTCTGGGGTGTGAATCAGACTCCATTCTGTGGCCCCAGAGTCTTAAATCTTTGGAGTGTGAGTCTGAGTCAAAGCTCTAATTTCTGAGATGGAAGTCTGAGGCAAGTTTTAAGTACAAGGTAAATCTATAGTCTCTGGGATGAGAGTCAGAGTATTTTAACTATTTAAAAGAAAGTGAACAAAAATCTTAAACTTTTCAGCCCATAGTTGTTTATTAAAAATTGACAGTTTGTTACTTTGTGTTGTTTTGTGCTTGATTTTTAAGAAATGGGATGTGGCTCCATGACTACATTGCAGTTTCAGACCAGCAGTTTAGGCCTGTGGCAAAAGAACAGTTTGGGAATTTGCCAGTATTGCTTTGACACATGTCAGGGACGGCCAATTGTTATCGAGGTTAATCATTTCACGACAAACAACAAATATGATTTTCTATTGTGCTCTTGAGTAGACTGCATCCAACTAGTTATAACTAGAAATAATTTCCTGTCTACTTACCTTGATTTTGACTGCCCCGGTAGCCCAGCTGGTCCACATGCTAGACAGATCTACCAATATATTTAGCAATGCCATGGGCTACAAGTTGGGAGAAATCAGTGCACGTAGATAGGAAAGCAAGCAATTAAACTGCTGGGACACAGCTCATGTTTTCTATGGATTGACTGTTAAATATAAAAAAATAAGTAAATATGAACTGTGTCACGGGCGGGTTATGGCCATTTAGGGAAGAGGCGCAAATGCAGACTTCCATCTTTTCTTTTTTCTTTTATTTTAAATACAAAACAAAGCAGACATGATGGCCAAAACACAAAACAAGGGAAAACCAGAATGCACACAAAGCTACAATAAAGTGAGGTTTGACAGACAACTGAAACATGACACAAAGCTAACTTAAAGACTCCAAAACTCCAAAACTAAATAAAAGCATCACTTATCCTTGAGCTCACCAAACAGCTGAAACACATAAACAAACTCATGCCCGATGTTCTCAGGATTTTCCAATAAGAGTTCCAAACAAAAATAAAAAGAACTAACTAAGGATGGCCTCTATCGGCCGCTGGCGGGACATGACAAACTGTAAAAATCTTAATAGTCATGACATTTAAATGGTTCCATTCACCACCACTTTGAAAATTTCTGTCTTCTTGAATGACACATTTCGCATTAAACCACTCTGGACGACTTTATATCATCATAATTTAATTATGCATGAATTTTGGAATAATAGTGAAAAATTTGTTTACACAAAAGTAAATCATGCCCAAAGTCCAACTGATAAAGAAACACAGATTTTTGTGCTGTAAATACGTGTATTTTAAGCCCTAAACAGACACAGAAATAGACACAAACACTGCTGTCAGACCTTTAATTTGACCGCCAATGGCATCATCACCATCATCTTCCAAAGAATCCAGGTCTCTTGCAATTAAACCATTTAGAGAAGGAGCTGTAAATATTCCGAAGAGCTTTTTCCTCCTCTGGGTCGAAGGAGCCCATTAGCTTGTGAGTGGCTATTTTGTGGCGGTAGGATGCTGAATTTAATGTGAACGCCATCTGAAGCGGGAGGTTAAGATGGCCTAAGCTGAGATGAATGGGCGTAAGCTGAGTATCTGGAGTGCCTTAACTTTTGTTCATCATAATCCGTGCTCTCCACCAGAAGAGGTCACGACTGTCAAGGCAGAACGGGGGCGCACTTGCCGTCTTCTCCTGGCTTAATTTGGAATTAAAAATACATGCGCTCTCCTCCTTCCCTCTCATCTCGGCAGAGAGGCGTAAACAAGTATGAAATTAAGCGTCTTTTCAAAGTCTGGGGAGGAAGACGTGGATGGCATGGGGAAACGCACCATATTCAGGTTTCCAACCCCCAGCCGAGCGCACTTACACTTCCGCACGCGCACATGCGCGCCCTACAAAGTGCTTCGGGCCTGCTGGTATTTGACATAAAGTCAGCCGGCTAATGTTTAGAGCCGGGACGTCGGGGTGGAATGATATTTAGATGAATGCGAGAGCGTATTAGCGCTCTAAAAGAGCACATTAGCCTCTCCTGATAAGTGTTTGCCCGCGTTTTCCTTCTGTCTGTTTCATCTTGATTTGCTCTATTCTTCCTCATGCTGTGCGACGGCTCCATTTGCATTGTGCCGCGGATCCATCTGCGCCCTGATGGTATTAGGGTATTAGGTTAGGTAGATGCTTTTCCCTAGTCTTTCTGTCTTTCTCTCTTTTCTGTAAAACAATCTTCTGCCTGGCTCTGTTTGCCCGGGTTTGTCTCTCTCGTTCAAGAATTCAGTTCTTCTTGGGCTATTTGTTTACTCGAATCCGAGCCGGAGCGTAATGGTATTCTTGGTGCTCGTCCAGTTGTTTTGGGGCTGGCATTTGTGCTTTTGTTTGGTCTGTGCGTTTGGGCTGAAAGCTGGGATTGAAAAACGCTCCGTTTGTCCTTGTTTTTTCGAGCCTGGGGTTCACACACGGGTCACAGTCGGTACCTCCAGTTAAAATAATAAACGCGCGCCCGTGTCCCAGAGGCTCCGGTGTATCATCATCTGCATATCCAAAGCACATCTGCATCACAATCACAGATTAATATTCATTTTCCTGCCTCCATTTGCATGGCTCCAGTTAACGCAGTGAGTGCCTCCGAATGGCCGTGGCTCTGCTCCTGCCCTGTGTGCCACGTTTACAGTCGCTTGATTTATGATATGATAATGATTTAACGTGCTTGGATGTAAATGGCGGTGAGAAGACGATGCCGCTCGAGGGCAGCGCTGTATGAAAGCTGGTCAGTCACCGCTAAAATTGCAGTCAAAAAGGTCAGATTCACTCAAAGTAAACCTGTTAGAACATGGTAAATGGTGCCAATGCAAATTCGGCATGAGCTATGATCAAATTATGGTTAATCCCTCATGCAGTCTTGATTTAACAGAGTTTTGCAAGTTTGGAAGTTTTAAACATTGCCACAGGCATATCGAAACCTCGGTGTTCATAGTTTTTTTCATTGAAAACATTGCATGCTTTTATGTAGGATTGATCAATTATTGGAAATGGACAATATCATGATACGTGTAAGAGACAAAAAATTTGTCACACTTCAGTACATGGAGATGTTAAAAACCCTCTAAAGTTCACTTTGAGAACACTTCATTTTGAGACTCCTCTGTAGATACATAGTAAATGCTAGGTTTGTTCTTAACTGACTTTTAACTACAAAACAATTTTAAAGTGAAAGCACTTCAGTTCATCTAACCTCACCATAGCACTGACATTACTGACAATTATTTTAGTTTGATCAGATCATTTATATATGTATACAGTAATCCCCGCTTTTCATGGGGATTACGTTACAAGAGCACCCATATATAGTGAAAAACAGCGTTGTTGTGTTGTGTGTAAAAAATGCCTAAAAATGTTTTTATATAAATATGCCTAAATATGCCACCAAATATGCTCCCAAAACACTTCATTTCACGTTAACCACACTTTAATGCATTACTCTTAAAGAAAATGTAACGGTGGATAAATAATCAGAATCAAAGTTTATTGCTTAAAACAACATTAGCATTAGCGGTTAGCATTAGCAGCGTGCAGCGAGCGAAAACAAACACTCGTACACAGAAGAAAAATTGAAATAACTGCTGATCCGTGTAAAACTGAGGGGTTACTGCACACACACACATCATACTTTTATGTTATATTTTTTATAGTTACTGCAATACATTTTTTCTACAGAAGCAACACTGTCTTAAGGTCAAACGGTTTCTTAAGGTGAGTCCCCAGAAACACCATTACTTCAGGTAATCTATGCTGAATGCACGCCTTTTTGAACCAGAACAGTGCAATCATATCACGATCTGGTTAAAAAAATTTAACTTTCTGGAACAACTGCCTTTGGCCAGCCACGCCCGACCTTTGGTTGGGAATGTTTACATTGATAGATACAGAACATCTATGGCTGATTTTATTTATTTATGCATCACATTTCTCTTGGATGCAAGTGTGGCTTTACAGATGGTCCAATCAAGGTGGATGTCAAACAAACAGCACCGAGCCCATGATACTGGGCAGATAAAAAACTCAGCCCCAGTTTCAGCTTCCAAGAGCTTCGTCCTGTTCGGATTATCCTTTGGATAAAGAGTTCAAAGTGATCTTTGCTTATTCCACACGCTGCTTGATCTTTGGTGGTGGTGAAGGTTGTAATTATTAGCTACACTGACTGAGATAGACGTACTTAAGTGTGATTTTGATACATTTTTACATTTACCAAGCAATATTTTCCACACAAATTAGTGAGAAGCACACCCTTTTTCTTACAGTGTTTTACTGCAGCTACCAAATATACAAATAGACGCTCACAGAGTGTGAATTGGCCCACCATATTTGGGGGTACTGCCTTTTTTAACAAGAAAAAATTAAAAACAGAGACCAAAAATGCAGGTGGGGGGGGGTTTAACCCTTATTAAAAAAGGCAGTCTGGGACTTGATCAGGGGATACAGTACCCCCCAGAACCCCCTGTAATTGGTACCATGGACACTCACACAGTTCTACACCCTGATCTCTGATGATCTCTCCCGTTTGGGGATTAATCACTGTAAAATACAAAAACTTCATTTTCATTCTCCCTCTTGGTCATTTTTGGCCAACTGAAACCCATGAATACTCCTTTTTTTAATTCCTTGTTATTTCATACAATTTAGGTTCAAATGCTTTCATTCTAAACTCAACACTTGAGTTTAAATGTAATTTTTAGTGTTTTCTTCTAGATGCTGTCATAGATCCCTTTTTGGCCAAGTGGGCAATTTTATATTTTATATAATGGCCATATATTTATATATAATTTATATATATTATATACATTTTTTGCTATTTTTACGACATAAAGTTGTATGATTTAACAGCGTAAATAACAAAAAATTTAAAAATGTCGTTTTCCTGGGTTTTACGATGGAGTCAAGTTTTGGAGGGCCAGGGGGTTAATCACAATGACAATAAAGAATTCTATTCTATTCTATTCTATTCTATTCTATATTCATAAACATTGATTCACTTTTATAACCCCATATCTTACCAGTTATTTTCTAATAATGGTACACATGCCATTGGCACTGATGTCTATCTAACTCCTTCATCAAATTGTCAATGATGGAACAAAAAAATACCATTTATCCAACAGAAAGAATAAAACAGTTTAAATGTTAATGGTGGTTGGAAGATGAATGAAGATGAATGTAAAGGGAGGATGACAATATCAAAAATATGGCCAGTGTGATCTCAGTGTGGCAAGCATCAGCTAAATCAGGATTTATAGCATCATTTTATTCCGGTGGATGAATGCCGACGCTACTTTTTCTGTTGCTCACACTTTTCACTTTGAGGCTTCAGTACTTTATTTTAGACCTAGAATACGCACCTACGAGACTTCAGTCTGTGTGCTGGTACTGTAGATACAGGATACTGGAAGTTTCAGAGCAGTTCTATGGGGACCTCCACACTTGAGGACTTGCGTTTTTGTGACTTTAACTTTTACTTCAGTCCTGATTCCAGTGAAGTAAAGGCACTTTCACTTGAGTTTCGTTTACTTCAGTTGACTCGTGATGTGATGCTTTGGGGAATTTCAGCCTTGGTTAGCAAAGGTTGGGTAACGAAGCTACACGTTTGAAAACAAAGATGCCCAAAGGATGCAATTCGGAGCGATTCCACACAAGAACCACTTTTGGTTCCCTAAAGAATTTTCAGAGGGTGGCTCTTTGAAGGAGCAAGTGCGAAGAACTGCTTTACAAACTTCTACAATAATTTTTCGTTTTGTTCCCAGAAAAGTACGAGAACTTTTTAGGAAATGTATTTTCATGGGCGCTCCTTGTTTGCCGTGGGGCCGATGGGATCGCTCTGGGGTTGCTGATGGTTTGACCACGGGATCTTCAGTGAGGAAGACTGTGACAGAAGGCAGGAAGCGGGCGTGGTTATCAGGCGCATTACCCCACCGCTGCCATTCGGACAGCGCTGATCCGTATCAGGGCCGATTGGGTCCGGTCATTTCCTCAGCAAGACAAACGGCCCCTGATAGGCCCTTTATTGTGTACGACCCCACAGAGGACCTCTGGGATTATTACTTATGATCCATTTACCATTCAGGGAGGTCTGACATGTTCACTGCTCCTCTCTTTCTCTCTCTTTCTTTCTGTCTCTCTCTTTATTTCTCTCTCTCTTTATCTCTCTGTCTCTCTTTATTTCTCTCTCTCTCTCTCTCTCTCTCTCTCTCTCTCTTTCTCTCTTTCTCTCTCTCTTTCTCTCTCTGTCTCTCTTTCTCTCTCTCTTTCTCTCTCGGGATGCAGTCATTGTTGCCCCAGTAAAGGACAGGCCCCTCACACACACATAGTTGCAGGCCTATAATACTATGATATTAGAGCTACTTCATGGATGAATCTTGGCAATTTTGCAGGTTAATCTTTTCTTGTATTGCATCTGCTGCAGGCTAATGTCAAATCAAGGGTTCATCGTACATTTTTAATTACCGCAAGACATATTCAAATATAGATCTCATTGTAAGTCATTGTTAGAGTTTAGGAGTTTATCAAAAATGGGCAAAATTGAATTTTTTATTTTAATTTTGTTAGGCTTCATTATGCCTACATAAAGCTGTCATGAAAACTGACAAGAACCTACATAAACATTCATCAAAGATTATTCCAGCCATCAGTTGTCATAAGGGTTACTTTAGTCCATTTGAAGGTCAGTCAAACAGCAAATATTATGACAACTGGTGAGCTGGAATGAATCTAAGTTAGATGTAGGTTTATGTCAGTTATCATGAAAGGTTTATATACGTGTCAGGTGTCCTCGTGAATACTGGTCTTCAGATAAGTGTTATTTTCTATGACATGTATTTTTTAATGAATTTTATTTAGAAACAATTTCTTTGAAGTTTGTCCAAAAGTTATAGTTCATAGTATATATATTATAGTTCTGTCATCACTCACATTCACACTTACAGACTAAGCAGCTGTGAGTTACAGTACCATAAATAACCAGTTTTTATTTGTAGGAAAAGATTTTTGCATCCCTTTTAAACCTGCATTCTGAAAGCCACACTGTTTGCAAACACAGCCTGGCAGTAGCAGTGCCACAGCCAACCAGGCGGAAACAACAACAAAAAAGTGGGCAATTTCAGCAGAGGAGTCCCACTGCTTCCAGGCACAGGCTAATGCATTACCTGCCTCACACTCCAGCCCGTGTGTGTGTGAGACTCCGCGGGGCGAAACACACCTTCTGGTAACACTCGCGCTAAAGCACCTCTTTAGTGAAGGTATGTCTGGTAAACAGCATGGAGAGAGAGAGAGAGAGAGAGAGAGAGAGAGAGAGAGATAGAGAGAGAGAGAGAGAGAGAGAGAGAGAGCAATGGTCTATTCAATTCCTCAGGCCATGCTGTGAGAAAGACAGTGAGAGAGAGGGGGTGGAGGGGGGGCAAAAGAGAAGAAAAAAAGCTCCTCTGTGACAGACCAGTGTAAGCTCAAAGAGAAGCTAAGCGGTCGCGGCAGGCTAAACTCACCTTGTAGCTAGAGCACATGAGAGCGTGTTCAGGCTCACCTCTCGGACTGAGAGCGAGCGGGGAGCCCGGCAGCCTGTGTGTGTGTGTGTGTGTGTGTGTGTGTGTGTGTGTGTACTTGTTTTTGTACATACTGGGGGCAAAAATGCCCTCGTTTTGTTGCAGAGGGGAAACCTGCATTGTGAGGACCAACACAATAAAACTGAGCCATTTCCGTTCACGCTACTAAAAATGGACTACTGTAGTCCATACTATACTCCAATCTTCTTAGACTGAACAAACAATTGCCTGGGGTTCTATTTGACGTTTTGCTCTGTTTAAAGAAAAAACACAGTTTTCCACCGCCCATTCCCTTGCACCCACAATCAGCTTTAACTAAATGACGTCTGTTTAGAATAATTAGTCTCCCGTGTTGGTCCTCGCGGTGAACCACTTGCTTTAAAGTCAGTGTAGCGGGACGGTGAAAAATGATGAGGTGAAGTAAAGGTTAAACAAACTGCCAGAGTAGGCTGAAGACACTCTGTTAGGTAGCAGCAGTCTGGGGTGGGGCGCGGGTCTCTTAACCATAAGCAGAGCAGCAGGAGGAGGCACTAACAAAGAACTGAGGGGGTTCTGGATGTGAAATGTGGCTTGGATAGATGGAACCATTCAAACTATCACGTCTGGCTAAATTGCATATCTGACCACTTTCAGAAGTGATTCATGTAATCAGATTATAACCAGGTTTAACTGAATCTTAAACACTAGCATTTTGTTTGCAACACAGGTTTTAATCAGTTATTAGGAAGCTATGAATAGATAATAATGATATTTCACGAGAACAGAATTCTAAATAGAGACATAGATGACTGAAATGTTGGGAAAAGTTGTACAACATTGAGAATTGTTTTAAAATTCATATTTCAAATGCCTCATATTTCAAGTTGTAAAAAGTAAGATAAAATAAAAATACCATACAAAGTAATTGTTCATTAAACACTTGGAATATTATGGCTACTGCTTAAATAAATGGCTACTGCTTAAGATGCATTTAAAAAGAAAAATTAGAAACACACACACACACACACACACACACACACACACACACACACACACACACACACACACGTAGAACTGTTCATAAATTAGCTATTTAAATTCTTTAAATTTGACAAGATGTGCTTTTTGATTCAATATTTTAACAACAGCAAGAAATTATTTTAATAAAATTAATCACAAGATAATCTGATAATAAAAGTTTTGAAATGTGTTTTCCATGTAATGTTAGATATCATGGTTTCTAGCTGTTATAAATTCAACCATTCATTTTATGATCATCTATGTATATGCCCATGTTTATCATCATTATGAATGAATGCATTTATTTTACAGCTACTAAATTTACTAAATAACTAAATTAGCAGAATTATTGTTTATGCAGTGGATGATGCTTATGTTGGAGTGAACAAAGTTTTGCGATGTGTGGGATTTATATGATCTCATATAAGAAAACTGAATGGCATGCTGTAACAAGAGCACAGCTTCATTCTTCTCTAAAGCATCACTTCCCT
>JBBPDE010000090.1:5717-20172 GCA_037974605.1 Nannopetersius ansorgii | reverse complement strand
CTAATATTAACCTAATATTAATATAATCAGTTTATAAGCAAATCTTAAATACATTGGTATGTACTATTACTCATTGCAACTTGCCTTTCTCCAAACACCTATACCTAACACTCACCTTAATCATAAATGCATAGTTAGTTTATCATTTGAGCATTTTTAGATCATCTAGGGTTGTCCAGATAAAATGATTCTGGATTGACATGGCTTTTCCACTTATATGTAAATAAGACCATCCATTGGATCTCTCTGAGCAAAACATTTTTTTATTTATTTTTTTATCCATCTAAGCGATGTACCCTGACACAGGGTGTTTATCTGTCTTAGTACTGATCCGATTTTAGCTTACCGTTAAATAAGAGTGATTACTTTTTTAATTTGTTGATTGGAAAAGGAGGGGTGGGGTACCATTATGCCTTGAATGAATATTGTTTTAAAATTAATCAGCTGATGGTAGGGTCTGAGTGGTGTGGTATTTGTGTATTCGTGTGTAATCCTGGATGAAGGGGGACTACAATAGGTAGAGCCTTCCTCCTGTCCTCCTGGCACAGATTAGCTTGGTGCCACCTGCCAGTGTGCTAACCACACACACACACACACACACACACACACGCACACACACACACACACACACACACAAACGATGCCATTCACCATAACGCTCACTGATACATGGAAGATAAAGTGGGCCAAATGGTAATATTTTGTGTTTGGGTTAGTCTCAGGTCATCACACACAGCTCTGAGAATACTTCAATACCACAATATTAAAACTCTAATCTGTAATTTAAAGAACATTATGTTAGTGACCTCAGAGATGTTTAGGAGATAATGTCATTTTGCAGGATATAGACATGGTCCGGTAGATCCTATATTTGTGTGGTATAACTGTTGACAGACATTAAGATAGTGTTGAACTACCAACTCAGCTTTGGTCTGACTAGTATGTCTCTGCTTGGAGCTGGTTTGCACTTACATAGTATGTACATTATTTAAATAAATATTAAATGACAAAGTAATAATATTAAACCCTGATCAGCCATAACATAACTCCTCTTGACTAATATTGTGTTTGACTTGTTGAGCCATGGACTTGAAGTGTTCTTTGGTATCTGGCACCAAGATGCAGCAGATTTTGTAGTGTCCATCAAACCATTCCTAAACATCGGGGCATGTTATCCTCCTGAAAAACCCATCTGACTCGTCTGCAGCTACACAGTTCCATATGCAGCAAACTGTGATGCACCATGTATTCTGACAACTTTGTCATATCTAACATTAACTTTTCAGCAATTTGTGCTGCATTTACAGCATTTAGCAGACATTTACATTAGGGGCGTTTGGCAGATGCTTTTATCCAAAGCAAATTCCATTCTCTAACCACAGGGGGCAGTCTCCCTAGAGCAACTTGGGGTTTAAGGTCTTGCTCAGGGTTTACTGAAGGGAGGATTTGAAACCATGACCTCTTGGTCCAGAGGCAAGTATCCTCCCCACTAGGCCACCAGCTCCCCAACAATAGCTTTTCTGTGGTATCAGGTCAAACATACTAGTCTTTGCTCGACATCAGTGCAACATGAGTGAGCCCTGGGCATCTATGACCCGGTTCACCAGTTGTCCTTCCTTGGACAACTTCATTGTTAGGTAATGACCACTGCATTCTGGTAACAGCTGACCTGCCATTTTGGAGGTGCTTTGATCGTCACTGTTTGTCATTTGTCAAAATCACTCAGATCCTTATGCTTGCCCATTTATCCTGCTTCCAACACATCAACTCAGAGAACTGACTGTTCACTTGCTATGGATATATTCCACTCATTCATAGGTGCAATTAGAACACAGTAAACAATGTCATTCACTTGTGTCAGTGTGTGTTTTTTTTTTCATGAAACTTACAATGACATGATGCTGTTATAGACTATAGGCTACAAATTTCATCCTGTTATTGTGATGGCGGCATTAGTGTTCTCCAAGTATCTTGAGCTGTCCAGACACATTGCATTAACATGCACCTAAACACATAGATAATTCAAAGAAATTCAAAGGGAGGGAAGATGTCCTTAAACCTTATATTGTTAATATATTGTTTCTGTCAAATCTTGCAAAAATCAAAGTAAGGCCTTAATGTAATACTGAAAGTCTTTAAAAAATATATAACATTTTCTAACTATGTCTAGTTAATAATTTTTTATATTTATTCATCTAAACATTGCATAATAAGTAGACAGGCATTTATCATTTTGTTACTGACGAGGTAGAGGTAAATCCCAGTGGTGCTGCAATAAATGAGTTAACTCTAACAAAGCCAGTCTACCACATGCAGCCGCACTAACGGTTTCACTCTGTCAGACTCTGAGCCATAACCTAATTGAGGTCAGAGCGGCAGAACACCGCGGCCTGGTTAGACCAAATAAATCATTGAGCACTGTGGACCAGACTGCTCTAAAGGCAGTAGATGGGTGACTGAGCCACAGGTACAGAAGAAGTTAAAATTTTGAATCAACTTACCCATGGAGAGGTTTCTTCTCGTTTATGCTTATAAAGTGGTGTGGAGTATACAGTGTCCAATAAATGCACCAGATACACTTACCAATAAATATTCATGATGATAACTAGACTGGACAGTAAACGAGAACAATTTGTGGATAAGAGTCAAATGAAAAGAATGACTGGGCATCAATACCGCTTAGGGAGGAACTGCAAGCGATTGGCAACTGTAAAGTGTATAGGATGCTTGAGGTAAAAGTCTCTAGAGGATGCTCTCTGTTGTCTCGTTGTGGAAAGTAGAGAGGATGGAAAGAAGGAAGATTGTCGTCTTCATCCGCTACAGGAAGTGAAGTCAGTTCTGGGCTTTCTTGGCTAGATAGGTGCCGTTGAGGGTCCTGGTTAGGTCTTCGATGATATGAATAACAAGGAACTTTGTCCACAGTTGTGCCTTGAATGTGCAGTGGAGAGTGAGCTCAACAGTGCCTTCTTCAGTCAACAGTCATCACTTTTGAGAGATATTGTCTCTGCATCAGTCTTTAGCCACTTTACCTGTAGTATTAAAATCTGGTGGCCTGGTGATTAGGCAGTTACCCCTGCGATAGGACGGTTGTGGGTTAAAAGCCACTTTGTTCACACCGTATGCTGTGCTGTGCTGTGTTCACATGTAACTGAGTTTAGCCCTTTGTCACACACGATAACCTGCTGTTTTGAGTTTTTGGAACATGACAGCTTAGAGTGTAGAATCGACCTCCAAGTTACCCAGATCTTAATATGATTGAACATCTGTGGGATCTGATGGACAAACAAGTTCCATTCATGGATGCTGCAAATTGTAACTTAAAGGATCTACGGCTAACATCTTGGTGGCAGATTCTACAGCACACCTGACCATTTGAGGAGTCAAAACTGTTGTGGCAGCACAAGGGGGACCTACACAATTTTAGACGCGTGGTCTTAGGATTGCGGTTCTTTTATGTAAATATTCAATAATAAAGTGGGGGAAAAAGTGGTATCCTTTCCGACTGGGAGAGAAGTCACATGTCATGATTGATAATGCCATTTTTAGGCTCATGTTAATCACAGCTTATGGACAGGATAGCATCCACACTCTTTTTGCAGCTGTTTGAAATTCAGTGGTGTAAACACTCTTACATGTGCAGGTCCTTGCTGTCCCTCTGTAACAAATGACCCCGCTCCCAGCATCATAACAAATCCCCCACCCAATCCGTCATCACTGCACAGAGAGATGCACACACCCCCAAAACATGAGAAAGGGGTTATTGTTGATGAAAGCTAGTACAAAAACACAAAAGCTAAATGGAAAGTAAAATGTCCAGTACAACAAAACAAACAAAAAATAGGTCATATTTTGTCTGTCATATTATTTGACCTTATTTCAAATTGTTTATGTAGTTTGTCTTTCCCTTGAAAAACATGACATGACAAAAAATATTTAGACACCTCATAGCTCTGACATGGACTGGTATAAACTTTTCCCTTTTCCATGCATGTTTGAGGCTCCTCTCAAACACTCTGTATATGTATAACTATGTCCTAATCATTTGTACATAATTCAGGTGCTAAATGGCAGGTTGCTTTACAAAACCCCATTGTTGTATGATGGGCCACTGTACCTAGGTACTACCTAGTACTTATCACTGTTAACATAGTACAGTTCACACAAATTCAGAAAATTACTGTTTATCCACCATTTTCAATTAGCTATAAGTGAGAAATAATTAATAGAAGTTATGCTCTGGTCATAATAGCAACTTCCAAGGTCTAAAGCTGTTTTGCTGTGTGGTCTGGGGCATTTAGATTTTGATCTAAATTATCTTAAACCATGAAATGTTGCTGAGCACCATGTAGAGGCTCTGCTTGGTCATTTGTGAGGATCTCTAGTGCTTCATTTCCCCCTTTCTGTTGTTCATTCATTCGTTGAGCTGCTGATGACTGGCCCTCATCCATCCATCTGACCCTATCCCTTGCCACTACGGCACAGTCATTCAACAGCTTTATTCCTGCTCAGACCATCCACATAAATACTGCACAGCATTAAAGCTGTCCACAGGAGAGAGGGAGGGAGAGAGAGGGAGAGGGAGAGTGGCGGTAGAGAGAAGGGGGGAGAGAGAAAGAGAATTAGAGTACTTCCCAGCAGAGGCTGGAATTGCCTGTTGTTTTATTGGTCTTTCCCCAAACGACGCTTTAGGCCTGGCTTGCAGCATTGATTTTCATATTAGTGTGGTTTATGCATTTATTTATTTTATGTATTTGTTTTTAACGTGTGCAGATGATCCTGGGCTTGCTCATGTTAATTCTCTGCCACTCTTGGCCCAAAATGGAATCACTTAATGGAGCCTGAGGCGTCCCTGGGGAAGTGCAGAAAGAGATGCAGGGGGAGGGGTGAAGGAAGGATTGAATATGGTTAGCGTTTTGTTTACATAGACGCTTCCTAAATGCTGAATAGGCACACTCAGAGAAGAGTCTGGCAAATCATTGGCATGTGGCCATCAGCGTATAAAAAAGGAAGTGCAAGTGCTGTAGGAGGTCAGAGGTCTTTAGGAGGTCGCAAAAATGCTTCAGTATGCTTTCATGGTCCTGTTGTTGGGAGTTGTTCAATCCCCAGCCATTCCAGATGTCTTAATGGCTGTGACTTTAAGAGAACGTAATTGACCTCGCTCTGTTTGGGTTGGCCCTCACTCTCCCCCCATCATTCAGAGCAACGCTAGACAACATGGGCATCTCTTTACCTTCCAAATGTAGTTGTGGGAATTAGAGAGAACTGAAATGAGGGGGGAAAGTGACCATGAAGATCTTAGCATAGACCTGTTATATAGCTGTTGCCCTCTCAGTTAGTTTGGTGCAATGATTGGTGCTTGAAGTCTTAGCATTGAAATTATGCTAAATTATGCTAAATTAGGTAGAAAGTAGACCATTAAAGGCCATTCAAGTCGACTAGTCGGACATCAAAGTCGGGGTCGAGTCGACTAGTCATTCGATGACGTCATCACACACGCAATGGAGGAACACAGGCGTCCGTCATTGAGCAACTTTTATTAAAGTTCTCTGTAACATTAACAGTCAACATGACAATTAAACAAAACAAAACAAAGTCTGATACCTTGAGTTGTCTGATGTATTTTTGTAGCAACTGACTCTGGCGATTTTGTACTACTTGTGCTTCTGGACTTCTGAACAGCTGCATTTGATACCATAGACCATGAGATCCTCATTTCCAGGTTGAAGCAATGGGTGGACATTACAGGCTCAGCTCTCCAATGGTTTAGGTCTTATCTCTCAGAAAGAAGCTTATGTGTCAGGATTGGTGATTTTACTTCCATCTCCGCTGCACTCCCCTGGGGGGTACCACAAGGCTCCATTCTTGGTCCTCTTTTATTTTCTCTGTAGCTGCTGCCACTTGGAGCTATCTTCCGGAAGCATAATATTTCCTTTCATCTTTATGCAGATGACTGTCAGTTTTATTTCCCACTAAAGCACAGTGGTGTGTGTTCTGTCCAGCCTCTTCTTGACTGCCTTACTGACGTCAAGAGATGGATGGCATTGAATTTTATGGATTTCAATGAGAACAAAACTGAAGTCATGCTGTTTAGACCAAATGGCGGTAGCAGATCCCCCTGTACTGACCTTTCTTCTTTGGCCCCTTTCGAGAAAACAGTGATTACAAACTTAGGTGTTAGAATGGATCCTATTTTAAAATTGGATACCCAGGTAAATGCCGTCGTAAAATCCTGCTTCTTCCAGTTGAGGCGGCTGTCAAAAATCAAGCCTGTTCTGTCTAAACGCAACCTCAAAACAGTGATCCATGCTCGCCTTGATTACTGTAATGCACTTTTTTTCGGAGATAGCCATGCCTCTATGGCCCGTCTACAACTGGTGCAAAATGCCACAGCTCGATTTTTAACCGGTAAGCAGGCGAGAACATATTACTGGCTTCTCTTCACTGGCTTCCTGTTCATTTAAGAATCCGTTTTAAAATTCTTTTATTTGTTTTTAAGTTATTGAATGGCTCTGCCCCAGTTTACCTGTCTGAACTTCTACACCCTAATATACCATTCTCTCAGGTCTGCAGACCAGAGGCTCTTATCCATACCAAAATCACGTTGTAAACTCAGAGGTGATAGGGCTTTTTCAGTTGCAGCTCCGCAATTATGGAATGCCTTACCATGCTATGTTAGGCAGGCCCCTTCACTCACAGAGTTTAAATCCTGTCTAAAACACACTTTTACTCCCTGGCTTTCAACCCAGTGTGAGGTGGTGACTTATGTAACTTATACCCGTTTTATCATTTCTTGGCTCTTATCTGTACTGTTTCTTTTATGTATTTGCTTGTGTGTCTTTGTGCTTTGTGTTTGGTTTTATTGTACATCACTTTGGTCAGCCTTGTTGTTGTTTTAAAGTGCTTTATAAATAAAGTGGAATGGAATGGAATGATAAATTTAAGTGTACAACTGCTAGTGGGAACAGTTTAAGCCGCGGCAGGACGACTCCCTGCAGTGCTAGCATTAGCCATGTTAGCTAGTAGTGTGTTTCAGATGCAGAACGCTGGTCCAGTTTAAGTGCTTTAAGTCCGACTTGCAGGTTGTGCAGGTCACTATGCTGTTTGTGTGTCTACAGTGATGTGATGTGTGTCTGTCTTCTCTGCTGCGTGTATCTGGTCTTGTGGCCTAATGTTTAGATTCCCCTTGCACCAGCGGTACTGCCCCTTTTATGAAGGGACTATAATAATTGCATAAACCAAGTCACGCATATGAGCATTAACCAATCAGAGGCAGAGATTGCGTTGCGTACACAAGCGAGGCCAGAGAGAGAGGGAAAAAAAACACACGACTAGTCGACTCCTCTCGGGGTGGGGCGTCGGCTCATGCCTCCGTAGTCGACTAGTCGACTTTTGTGTTAATGCCCTAGTAGAAAGGTTGCTATGCTCAGTCGCTGAACTGAACTACAATCAGAGGCATTTCAGTTCTGCAACAGAACCTAATATGTGTAATCGTACAACGGTGCTTCTTAATTGTTACTAATCTGAACTGTGCTGAACTATTCTTATTGTGGTCGAATGCTTGCAAAGCAAAATCTGTAAGAGACCAAATGGTACACTCTATCCTGCTCAACCCTTATAGTGTTAATTTGTCACACATAAACACACCACAGCACAGTGTGAACAGCACAAAATTGTTCTCTGCATATAACCCATTCACCAAGTAAAGCAGTGGAGAGCAGTGTGTGGGAATGGTACCTTGCCTGAGGGTACCTCAGCGGTGCCACAGGCAGTCCTGGGATTCAAATCTATGACCTTCCAATCACAGGGACCACCAGCCACCACCAGGCCACCAGCCACCCCAGTACAGAGACAGTTGTTATTTCCCAGTATACTACAGATTTGTAATCAGGCTGTTGCACACAGTTCAGTGGCAGAGATGGGGACTCGAGTCTGAGACTCTGACATGAGTCGCACTTAAGTCGCACAAACAAAGACTTGTGACTTGACTTTAGACTTGCCCTCAATGACTTGAGACTTGACTCGGACTCGGGTACTGTGACTCGTGAGTCATAACTCGTAAACAATATTCACGTCATGGAATTATTTATTTATATCCTGCACTCTTTCCAACGATGTCCCATTACTTAGTGCAACAGTCAAGCAACAGCCAATTGTAATCACGGGGTGTGGCCAATTAGCATATCTTCTAAACATTCACTCAAAGACTTGACTTGGACTCGAGCACAAAGACTTGAGACTTGACTTGGACTTGGTAAAAATGAATTGTGCACATCTCTGTTCAGTGGAAATTGTTGCTGGGATTCATTCTATTTTAGAGTCAGACATTTAAAATCCAGAACAGCATAGAAAACTCCTGGATGGCTTCCAACCTTACTGGTAGGTGGAGCAGATAAACCCACCAAATGTAAAAGTGTCTCCTGTTTGGTAGTTAATTTGTCATCCTGGAGTAGAGTGAGCGGTTAGGTTGGACTGCTAATGGAAGCTTCTGGGATACTCTGGAACACTCTTTGTCCATCTGAAGGACATTTCTGAGGCTGTAAATATACAATCCAGCCACTCACTCTGACTGGCAAGGTACACACACACACACACACACACACACACACACACACACACACACACACACACACACACACACACACACACACACTCATGTACACACACAGGTGAGGCAAATTGAATTAGGACTGGCCATTTCTCCTGATCCTTTTAGCACACTTCCTATCACACAGAACACACACAGTCACATACACATCACATAAAATGGTCCACTGCCAAGCAAATTATGTCTAAGGAGGCATAATAACATCAGTGGTTGATCTATCATTTGCCAATAAATGGGGAAAAGTGAATACAAAAAAATTCAGTATTAATACTTAAAAAAGTCTACTTACTCCCTGTTTGTGCATTGCATGCTTCTAAAGTAAATGTATTAGTATTGCAATGAGCAGTATGGTCCTAACAATTAACAATATACATCCCTATCCTACATTATCAGAAAGCATGCAAGGTAAGAGTGAGTGAGTGAGGATCTGCATAAGAACAGAGGAGCTTTATTGATCTACTATATGCATTCATAATAAATCACTATAAATCATCATTACTCACCCATTTCCATACCTTCTTTCAGTTTAATGTCAGAGCCAAGATATATGTATATATCGGTGGCAAACCATGGCTATTAGAGCTAGACCTTCAGTTCAGTCCATAAATATCAGGACACAGTCAAAAAAGGAAAAGAAAGTTACATGAAGTATTAACACATATTTCACTTTTACCGTGTAGCATTTCCAGAGCGCTTTCCTTCACTAACGTTCCCTGGCATAGATCTAACAGAAAAACAGTGGTTAGGTTGGCAGTCACATTCACAGTCGGTGACATATCGAGGGTCAGGGGTGATGTTACATCTCAATGGATTGGTCACATTGTATATCAAAACCTGATTGGTTCATTCTTCTTTCACTTCCCAAATACACTTCATCTACCTGTACAAAGAACAAAGACTGGTGCTGTTCTGAGATTGTAAAAAAAAATAATAATAATCATAATAAAAACAAGAACTAAGATGCAATGTTCTGTTCTGCAGCAGCAATATAATGGTAATATTTCACTGGAAGCTGATGCTTTCTTGTATTATAGAAGCACAAGTGGCGATAATGCAATGACAAAAAATTGCATCCACATATACTACCTCTTAACTCTTGGAATCACTTTTCATATTAAGACAATATTATTTTATATGACCTTTTAACAGATTTTTTATATTAATTTAATATTAAAATAAATGATTAAATAATAAACAGTTTACTGTCATTATTTATTATGAATCATTGTTTGCCTCGAGATCTGACTGCACTGAAAATGTTGATTTCAAACTTCAGCTAAATCACGCACTTATTGTCGTTACTACATGTTGTAAGGGATGTAAGTGTTGAGTGTGTGTGTGTGTTTGTGTGCCATATGCTGTGGGGTGGTGTGGTGCTGATATATAAACACTGAAGCACTTGGTGCCCCACAATCCCCAACACACCAGCACTGCTGCAGATGGCTGCAGCGCACGCCACACACATTTATAAACTCTCGTACACTCTCACACACTCCATACACTCATACATACCCGCAGTAGTTGAGTTTACTCAGTCCAGCGTGTGGTAAATCAGTGAAGTTTGGTTCCTTGGGCAGTAAGGGAAGGGAGAGGAGCATATGTCCCACCAAATAGCGTGGTGGAAACTACATAATCATCTCTGTATGACATATTGTTTTTATGAAACATACTAAAGTATGTCACATAGCTTCTCTCTCTCTCTCTCTCTCCCCCTCTCCCTCTCCCTCTCTCTCTTTCTTTCAATTATTGTCTCCCTCTTTTTTTGTGTGTGTGTGTGTGTGTGTGTGCGTGCGTACACGCTAATTCAATTGGAGAATACTCCAGGGTTTTGGCCTGCGACTGAAAGCGATAGAGCAGGAGTGGAATATTGATAGACTGTAGTGTACACAAACACACACAGCTCTGAACACACGCAGATACACACCGCTGAAAATACAAATACCCACAGTGTAAGGGACACACACACACACACAATCTGTTGAACTGGATTGATTGTTGACTTTTTCTGTAAAGAGTTATTGTTGAGCTTTGATATAATTTAAGTATTTAAATAACATAACTGCTAGGTGTGTAAAATACATTTAATTAAGTATTGAAAATATAACCTCAGAGTCCCAGTATTAGCATTTGTTTTAATAGTGTTTAGGTTGGAGTATAATACAGTGTGGGCTGTAGTGATTTTCCCATGGTGAAGGGGTGCTGTTAGTAATACTAAAATATGATAACCACCCTAAGCTATGTGAAGGATGGCATTAATGCAGAAGTAGAAGTCTTCAAGTATTAAATTGTCTTTAATTTAAATACATCATTTGTCATCTGCTGCTGAGGCAGCATACATAGAAACACTGAGCTATGGATATGTGTTCTTTTGAAGGTTTCATATTTATATTTCTTCACTTGCATTAAATTACATTTAAAGTGGCATTAATTAAGTATTATAGCTGATTAGGAATGTGGTTCATTAAAATACACACTAATCAATGTTAATACAATAAAATAATTTCTTGTTTAGTTTGCTAACTGTAAGCTGTGGTTACCAAACAAGATAATGACCAATGATTGCAATGACATTAATGCAGAATTCTGTTGATGCTGTTTTCATGCAGGAGTAGAAGTCTTCAAGTATTAAACTGTCTTTAATTTAAATACACCATTTGTCATCTTCTGCCAGCATACAGAGCTTCACTGTGCTATGGATATTAGTAATTAATAATAGTAATAGGTTTAATTAGTATTTCGTTTTATATTTTTACATTTGGCTTCACCACTTGATATTAAATTAAATTGCATAAAATTACAGTTAACATTAATTTTAAATTAATAAAATTTAAAATTTATATTTTATTTTAAATATAATATATTATATATAATATATATTTTAAATCTAAAATTTATTAGGTTTAAAAAATAGGTTCAATTACTTCAATTTCCAGTTGAAAATATTTTTGTGTGTATTTGCTGGGCAAACAAATAGCTTCACATATTACATTTTCTTCTGAAATTGCATAAGACTGCAAAGTACTGAATGTGTGTATAAAGTCTTTGAACGTGGCACAGCCAATCAGATTTTAGAGCTAGAACAGTGTCGGGACGTAGTTGTGTCTAATCTAAGTGTGCTGTGTTTTTTGTGCAGTGTGAGGAGAAACCTGCAGTGAAGGTAAAGTGCTTTAGCTGTTTTTCTTTAATGGAATGGCGCGTACAGTGGGAAATGCTGCTGCAGCTTCTTACATCAACCCTCACCAGCCCCCCCACTAACCAAATGGGCGACAATCCAATTTACCCATGATTCCATCAGACTGTTCTGATTCATTAGCCTGTAGTAGGGGCCCTGACCCAGCTACACACACACACACACACACACTCATACACCCACATGTGCACACACACGGCCGTTGCTAGAGCTTCAGATTAGTCAAAGCAGATTAGAGCTACTAAAGCTTTGAATGTTTAATTATTATGCCGGTATGTATTTGTATGTGTCCCCAAACCACTGGCCATTTTCATAAACATCTGACACATTATTGCTGTAGTAATGTGCACATGGTTGTACACATAAAAACACGACTAACGTAAATTTAGAAACCTTTGTCCAACGTTTTTCTTAAGTAAACAAAGAAAATCCAAAGCCTACAATGTACAAATGTGCTGTCTTCACAAACACACACAGTTTGGGTCTCTTTCATTAACCAGATTTAAGAAGTGTGTGTTTATATGTTTGCAGAAATCTGTCACATATCATCACAACTACACCATAAATATGTGCTTGGAATCAGGCCATTTTTGATCAAAATCACTTCCAGTCACTTCCTGTTACATATTTATTGAAGAAATTCTCATGGTCACACAGTAGAAAATGTTCAGTCACATATTGACAGTGGACAATGGCAGATGCAGATGGCATGCTTATCTGGTTTTGACAAAAAGAAGGATTTGATTCCAGTAATAAGTTTATAAAGGAAATTGACTAATTCCTAAAACGAAATTGGCTAATGGGTATATTCTGATACACATTTACAGCCACATATTTGCAACATATTTACAATAGAATTTGGCTGATTCTGCTCAGATACAATGGAAACGTGATTATACATTTACAACAGAAATCACCTGATTCTGAACACGCATTTAACCAGCCAATGCCAAACTGTTGATTATTGATCTTTACACCCCAAATAGATGATCCTGGCATAACAGATGGTGTGATGGTGAAGGGTGACATTTACATATGTCTATGATTCTGTTTTTTTTTTCTCATCATCACACTGTGATGTGTGGGTATGTGTCTGAGCTGTGATCCGTGGTCTTCATAAGCACTTCATGATAGTGTATATAAATGATGAAGCTGTCTGTGACTTAATGATATAGTCTTTGGAGGATGATGCACTATCTACAGTAGCACAGCATCACCGAGCTTGCAGTCATGGTGAAGAGGCAATTAAAACATCATCTGACCCTGATGTGTGTGACATCTACTAAATGTATCACCCTCTTGTGCACGCAGGTGAATTCTGCAGGATTTATACCCCCTACACACACACAAACTCACACAGACACGCTGTGCATGCCCATGACCTGAGACCTAATATTAACCCATGTCCTAAATATTGTCTTTCTGTACTGGTATCTCTTTCACACGCACTCAGATTAGTACTCATGCTCTGTTCCTCACATTCTGGCCAAAATTGGATTCTAGACTGGCTTTGAATTGTGTGAGGTGTGTGGTGGCATTAGATTCAGCCATTATTAAAATAGAGGTAAGGTGACCCTCAAGCCTCAAGGCCTTTTCACACACCCTTCACAATTACCCTGCCCATGCTCTACCTACAAGTGCTTGTATGCTGTTCTAAGTGCAATAGCCAGCATGGATGTCTTTTAACTCATGTAACAGAATTGGTGGTTAGTGTTCTCCTCCAGGCACATTAAGCTGTCTAATGATATTGTCTCAGCGATAGTGCAAAAATATATGGTGGGGCTTTAGGTGACTTGGTGGAAGCATGCTGTAACATTTGCCTTCCCAGTGTTGTTGCTACCAACAACTGGGTTCTAGCTGTTAGGTGGAATTGGACATGATTAAATTGGGATGAAATAATAGCACACTCTAAAACACTGCTGTAGTTTTCATTGGGATGAATATAATTTATCAGTGTTTTGTAATTTGCCCAGCCACTCTCATTAATACCATCTGCTTAAGATTGTCTCCCACTCATGCCACCATAGCAGGTGTCCTATGTTTCTGGCACTAAGATAGCAGCCGATCCTTTAGGCCCTGTTACAACATGGGGCCTCTATCAGGCTGGTTTGTCCAGCATATCCCACAGATACTTATAGTTTGAGAGCTGGTTCCATTCTGATACTCACATTCCTGTAATGGGTACTTTCAGCAGTGGACAGAGTCAGCATGGGCACTCTGACTGGTGCGCTGTATGTTCTGACACCTTTATTATGTTTACAGCGTTTTGTTTTACAGTAGCTGTTTTGTGGGACCAGATCAGACGAGCTAGCTTTCACTCAAAGCATGCAGTCAAGTGGCGGACTAATGTATGAAGGCTGAAGGATAGTTAGTTTCATTTCCTAATTTCTGCCATCACCCTGTGTTATGAGGACTTATGTTGGAACATGATCTTGCTTTTCTTGGAAAAAAGACCAGATGCTAAGGATTACACCCGGGAACAAAAAATTGTTTCATTACATTTTGTAATGTTTCTAATACAGTCTCTGCTCGCTGATTTCAGTGGTAGCGTTTGTTTTTATGAAGCTTCAAGGGTTTAGTTAGAAACGTCATTTTTAGAAAAAACTTCGCAGCTCGGCTGACATGGTCTTTTGTTATACCTATATCTTTTTGTACATGTA
>JBBPDE010000083.1:22427227-22438983 GCA_037974605.1 Nannopetersius ansorgii | reverse complement strand
TGAGACACTGAACCGCTTGAATTTCAATACAAACAAACAGAAAACATGGGGTGTTCTAAAACTTTTGACCGGTAGTGAGTGTGTGTGTGTGTATGTGTGTGTGTGTGTGTATGTATGTAGCTATCTATCTATCCATCCATCCATCCATCCATCCATCCATCCATCTATCTATATACACACATATATATACACGCATTAAGTATATATATATATATATGTATGTGTTTAAAGGCAAAGCAAAACCAAGAGGCACTTTTGGAAAAAGAGTTTATTGTGAAATGAACTGATCATGTGAGGGCATGGCAGGGGGACCGTGTGCAGTCCGTGGCTGCTGCAGGTGCCTTAAGCACGGCTGGCTGGTGCTGGAGTGACCCGGGCGGGCGAGGAAACAGACATCGCACCCTCACTTGGTGAGTGGACGCTGCCTACTTCCTTCGGTCTCCGCCACACCACGGACCCCTGTGCCAGGCGGAACAAAAAGGAAAACTGGGCTCGACTGCTTATTGGGGGGTAGGTGGGGTATGACTTCTAGAGAGGTGGGAGAGATGGGAAATATGTGGGCAAAAAAAAAAAAAACCAAAAAAAAAAAAACAATGGTTTAGAAGTGGTATCTCATAGTCCTTTTTGTTGTTGCTCGGTTGGTCTTAAATACAGAGTTGATGTCCTGACACCATGGGGTCTGTAGATACACTGCCTTTCTCACCACTCCCTTGGGCCGGGGGCGTCTTACACAGACAGGATGTGCTTGACGAACTCTGTAAAAAGAGAAGGCTCAAGATGCTAAAGACAGCCTTGCCATACAAGGTGCTTTCTAAAAATAACAGCGATATCGACGCTTGCTATATGATTTCAGTTAGTGATGCGTTTCATGCCTACACTGAACCCACAACGGTAAACTGCTGCAGACTATACATTTGTATAGGTACCTTCATATTTGACGGAGCCGTTCTCATCCTCCTGTCCCTGCATCAAGGCATCGACCTCAGGCTCGGACATCTTCTCACCTGGGAGGGCAAAGGGACATGTTCAGGGTGAGTTTAACAGCTGAATTCCGTCATCAAACTACATTTCCCATGATACTCAGTACATGTCCTCGGAAACCTTTGGAGCAAGAAATAATAGCAACACTACTTTGCTGATTGTAAAATGTGCACCAGAAAACGGTTAAATGTGCGTATTACATTTATACATGCTTTTACAGTTGTATTTCAAAATGTAAAATATTTATTTTAAATGTATTTCCCATGACCCCATCCTCCAGCGCTCACCCAGTGTGGACAGCACGATACGCAGCTCAGCACCCATCACTGTGCCGTTGCCCTCCTTGTCAAAGACGCGCAGACCCTCAACGTAGTCATCCAAGGTACCCTTCTGGATGGCATCCACAGTCTTCAGCATGGGCAGGAAAGCATCAAAATCCATCCTCTGGTTGGCCATGTCTGCAAAGACAGGGCAGCTTGCGTTTACACCACTAACCCTGAGGCCTTAACCAGGAATTAACCAGGAATTTTCTACTGCATCTGTGGAGCCTTTCATCAGTAACACCTCTCACATGAAGGTGCGCGTTCTTCATAGAGCTTGTGAAGTGTAACACAGTAATGAAAGGCACATGAGTTTACAGCAATTGCTGTACAGAGATGTTCTGTGACCTTTGAAGTATGTTTATTGTGTGCATGTCATTCTCGGCCTTAAAGAACAAACAGAAACAGACTTGCCTTCAGGAGATGGGTCACCCAGGATTTTCCTCACGTCCTTGTTGGTGGGGTTCTGTCCCAGGGCGCGCATGATGTCAGCGACCTGGTTGAAGGCCACCTTGTTGTCACCAACTCTGTCAAAGAGACCAAAGGCCTCTTTGAAGTCTGTAGAGTAAAGAAAATAATCTTTAGTGCACATCTCACTTCCTGTGGAAAAAAAAATCCTAAATCCATATGATTATGACAAACATGTTTCACCATCAAATACATAAAATGTAAAAAAAAATACATAAAATAAATACATAAAATAAACCATAGCTATTAGGATTGTCTATATTTTATATCATCACTGTCATAACTAAACCTTGTACCCCTGAAATGGTAACTTGGGAGAAGACAATAAGCATTCTTCACTTTAATCCAGGCTTTAGTACCTGCTTTAATTCATTGTCATCCATATTTGAAACATATTATTTCATTTATACGTTCATACAACGTAAGGACAGAAATGAACAAATACAATTTAATACAATATAATATCCAAAAATGAAAACAAATATTACTTAATATTAATTTTAGACATTATTTTGCAAAAAGCACTGGTCACGTATTTGCCTTTGGCTCATCCCTGTCTAAACCTGCAAGGTCAAAGAAAGCAACAGCTAATTAACTGGGACAGCTGTGTCTACAGGAAGCAAGAGAGTGCTGCTAAACCGGCTTCACAACTTCTACAGGTCCGGTAGGGAGCTAAATGGAAAGTGATCCACCAGCAGATTAATGGCCTCCTGAGACTTCCGTACTGTAGCAGCTGTGCCTCCCTGGCCTCTTTTGGGTGCCACTGTCAACCGATACGCCTTGAGAAAGTGTCTCTTGCCAAACATGGCCACTCTGGCTGAACCAGGTTTAAAACAAGAATGCTGACTGCGACATAACCCGTGCTCCCAGCGCACGGGGGATCGACGCCTAGCTGACTTTTTGTGCACACGCCACCGTACGCCCTGTCCTGGATTATGTCAAATGAACTATCCACTGAAGCATAGCATGCTAATAATAACACAGCAACCAACAGTGTTCCAAAATGTTTGGAAATGTGGCGGATTTTCGTAGATTGGGGGGATTAGCAAGTTAGCCGCATGATGGACTTTCCAGGGGACATAAAAGAACACAATAATGAGGGATCAGTAGTTCACATTCCACCAGAATAGCCTGTATTAGCTCTGGATAAACACAGATGCCAGCTGCTAAAGGCATCTATGAGGTGGTCGCCTGAAGTATACAACAATTGTTCCCCTTTAACAGCTGAGGCTAAATCTAAGTTTTGGTTCAAATAAACCTATTGGGACCCTTAGGTTGTTCAGGTTGTAACAAAAATCTGGTTTAAATGAGAGATTTAAGGTCCCTCTGACAGGTTTGTACATATGAAAATGAACAATCGGGTTTAGTATAAGCCAATAATCTTTCACTGTGCTTTATCTCCAAACCAGGCCATTTGATTTATTAGCCACACTTTTCATAGGGGTTTAAAATTAAGCTTAATTTAGTTAATTCTGGTTAATAGTGTTACTCTTATAAACTGTTAAACTTACATTTTAACATAGTTGTCTCCTGCTAAGGCTACTGCTAAGTCTGTTTTGAGACCTCCGAGTAGTTGTGGGTAACACCGTATCTTTTACTGAAATTTAGCGCGGTGTTATGATTTAATAAGGGTTTCTTAGGTTGAGATGAAGGGTTACTTGAAGTTACTGTAAACTGTTCATCATTGTCTCTCAACAGAGATGCTACAGCAATAACCAGAAACGCACTACAAATGATCCTAATGCATTGTTGCATACAGGATGGGCATACAGTACTTACCCTCAATCTGGTCAGCACTGAACTCAGTCTGGCAAAGACAAAAACACAGTCCAATTCAGGTCATTACAAGTAGTTCATCATTGCATACTTTAATAGCTTTAAGCTATAAAAACTATAACAATGTATAATGTCATTTTTGGACAGTGATTCATATCAGACAACTGGGCGTTTAATATCAAAAAACACCCAAAACACAAAAGAGAACATATCTTGATACCATAAATTTTGTGTAGCTCTTATAGGGCTGGTAAATAATCATGGTTCCTTTGCAAAAACACAGCTATGTCTCAACTTAATCACCATCATGAGACGCAACAATGAAAGAGCCGTCCTGCGCTTGTTGGAAAAAAGGGAACAGTATCCTGATATTGCCCCAGACACCAGATTTCTGAACAAAAGGGCACTTGTCAAACCAAAAGAGAATATTCCGAAGTAAGTACACACCATGATGCAGTTTCGACGGAGGGGAGAAGGGGCTAGAAGTCAAAGAGCCGTAGTCCCAGGAGAGTGGTCCTGAGCAGCGGGCAAAGGCCTTCTTATTTAAGCTCAGTGTCTGATGTCACGGGGCGGATCGCTTGATGCTTTGGAAGTTCTTTAACTTTCTTAGGGCAAACCGAAAGGGGAGCTGTGTCCTCCCGTTAGTGGTGTTATTTTTAGACTACTCCCAAGGCCTCTTTTGAGACATCTTGGCTCTGGTCAGCATTTCAGGGTCTCACAGTGCCTGATTACATCACATCCAATAGGCCATCATTTCAGCATGTACAGGCTGCCAATCAACTGTCTGGTTTATGGTGGCAACGTAAATTGGTAGAGCTTCTCTTTTTCAACAGTGATATTTTTGACTGGGAATATATATGGCCACAAATGGAGTCAAAATGTGTTTGTCCAGTAAATGCTAGGATCAGTGTGGAAGGTCTGAAAATAATAATTAGTGATGAGCAAATTGCTCTCTACTGAATACACTGTTTCATCCCAAAGGCTTCCATAACATTGATCCCACAGAATAAACCGTCTGTTTTTGTAAACATGAAATAGATCCTAGCTGAAGAAAATACACCTTTGACATAGAACAACTGGTCATTTGAACTGTTTTAGGTGAACATTAGCCTACATCGAAACTGTACCTAGACTAAGAGTGTGGAGGAAAACAGGAAAGAGGAGATATGTTTTCTCTGACAACAATCAACCACATAAAGAGGTACACAATTATATAACGGTGTTTGTTACATTGTGTACTTGCATGACCAGTATTTGGCAGATTTGTTGTTTGTCAATTAAAAGGAAAAGGAATTAAATGTACATTAATGTTTGCATATCCTACACTTTCTCCTACAAATCCTACAAATCCAGCTGCACTCTATCCGACAGGTCTGTGTGTTGTGAATCTATTCACATTGCCCACCAGTGAATGTACTGGCCTTGCTTAAGCTAAGGTAGTATTTGGGTCACGTGTCAGTGGAGCAAGCTTTTTGCATTGCTACTAGATGTTTCTTGTTTCCTTTACAGATTGGAGCAATAGATCTCCAAAAGTACATTCCTCAGCTTGGCAGTTCATTACAGACCAATCATTGTTTCTTAGAGGATTTCAAGGTTTCAAGGATAGACTACACATTTTCTATGGCAGAGTCAAAAACAGGAACGGACCAACTGAAGTATCCAGTGGTAAATGGAGGGTCCCTTCATCAGAAATGTGTAGATGATGCCTAGTGGTTTGTTAGCGATATGGGACAACGAAATGAGTGGAGAGAATGCTCACTTCATCCATCTTTTGGACCAACGGAGAACCCCTTTCTGTATTTCACACCCTGGTTCTAGCGCTGTTCTTTTTCCACCAAAGCTTGAGGAATCTGAAAGTGTCACCACTCTAAAGAGTCTAATTTGGCCAGCCCTAAGTACATTTTTATTATTCATACTATGTGTAAATATGTAATGTAGTCTAGATGTTTAAGAAATCACAATAGTTTATGACTTTTCTAGCAAGATACAGAGGCGCTGCTCTTGCTGCCCTCGTAGTTTCCATACCCTCACCCTCCCTCCTGCCCTCCCTCCCTCTCTATCATCGGTTTTCAATGGAAACTTTTTTTAAAAAGAGAAATGCAGGCATAAGCAGTATTCAGTTCATTCTTAAACTCAACATTAATCATTAAGTTTTTAATATGTTTGAATTCAAACTAGCATTGCTAAGTGGGAAGGTTAGCATAGCTAACAACTAATACTGAATAGTCTCTGTCATTTTGCAGATGATTAAATGGATATTGATTCATCAGAATCCATATTATTATTACATTTGATTATGTATTTTTGCTTGGTATGACACCCTACGATTTTCCATGGCCCCCACTGGCCACCCCAGGACTGGAGGCACCACTGCTGGCTAGTTAGCTTATCTTGGCTGCTGATATGAAAGGAAGTACTGCACTCATACCAATGTCTTCATGTCCACTGACTGATTAAAGTGAACCAAAACTCCTCTTGAGAGAGTCAACTGACATATTAGCTAAGCTAGTATTGACATATTCATGCCTGGTGAAATTATGTTCACCTGGACATAGAAAGAATTTGCTAAATTGTTTTGCTTGAACTGCAAGATTGAGAAGAATACCCACGTCACCCCTACTGTCCACTGGTGTTCCAGACAAATTAAAGTTAATGTATGTAACCAATTTAACCGTTCACCCTAAAATGGAGGCAATAACCGTAGACCTATTTAGTGTCTGTGGTTCACTTGTTTCATGCTGAACCGGAGCTACAGACTAATGTAGCCAAAAATGTACTGTAATAAGTAAACTGCAGGCCTAAATCAGCTCATGTAGGCATCTCTAATGGACTTGATATATATGTATATATGGACTAAAACATGTCAGTACAGTAGTAGCGGGAACACTGAGGCCTGAATTCTGTTCATACTTTAGCTCAGATAACAGTGTCTCAGTTTCAGAACCCACACTGACATGGTTCATATTTAGGAGGGTATGTCTAATTCTTGCACCATTGCTTCGAGAGCCTGGCCAGAAATAAGGACAGTCTGTTATTCTTCCTTTACACTTATTAAACTTGGGAAAAGTGCATGTGCCATCCATTCTCGCTCCTCTCTCTGAATGTGTGTGCCGCTCCGCCCCAGGGCAGATGAGCTCTATATTTAGGGCCTCGCTGTTCAGAGGTGTCGAGTTCCTCAGAGGAGGCTCGCTGGCTTCTCAAGGCTCGTCCACATGTCTTACAGCCCCTCCACCGGATCATAAAGATGCATAGTGAAAGCTCAGATTACTCTCTGATTCAAGATCAGCCAAAGCTAAAGGGTCCGGAACGCGCTCACGCCTGAACACCACAGAACGTGACAGGCCTGAGGTCAGATGCTGAAGTGCAGTTTAAAAAAAGGTCTCTAGTGAGAGTCCATCATTGTCCAGCAGTCCTGAGGAGGTGGGACCCTTATTTGGATTTGGCAGAGAGCCTCAAGTTCAGAGTATTTAGCACTACAGCCCCCTCATACTGTGTTTGTGATTTTGGAATCACTGAAAGGATCACACCGATTTCTGCTCTTAAACACACACGAGTAGATGTTGCAGCATGTTGACTTCAATTATAACATTTTTACTAAGAACTGGGGAATTACTGTCTGTCATAAACCTGATGCTGTTTTACCGAGTATTGATTACTTATCATGGTAACGTTACACAGAGTCTGGAAGCAGCAGAAACTCTGCTCAGATGAATGTGAGCATTGACAAGTGGAGGACACACTTTAGCCATGTGTTAAATTATCCCACAGTCCACAGCCTGTTTTAAATGTATTTTTGTCATGTAATAAAAACGAATGATTTTACCTGCCCATTCGGCCACAGCAGTTTAGCCCCACCCTGCATTCATGCTTAAAGCTTTTCAGCCTGACATGTTTTTGAAGAGGCAATGCCAGGCAACCAATCAGAACAAAGCACATTTGCATATGCCCGTCTTAAAGGCTTAGCAACAAAACAGATTGCTTAATTCAAGGGGATAAAAAAAGAGGTTGGAAATGGTCGTTTAAAGATGAAATATGACTGTTTTTGGTAAGTAAGACGACACAGATGTTTCAAGTGGACCTTGGGGAAAAATTTAATTGAAAAGAATACAGGATATGGACCCATTAACTGTGTTGATTGATTTGTTTATACAACACTGTGTTTATAGTACCACCAAAAATTATTATTAATATAATTAATATTTGATAATAATCACAACAATTATGATTATTAATAATACAGGACTTCTTAATTCACTAAGAATTAGAACAATAGTAATTTAATACTAGTGCCACCGCTGAAAATAACAATTCTTTGCTTATTAATATTTAATACTGCTTAATAAAATTACCTTCAAATGTATTATTATTATTGATAATTCGAACAGAAGTAGTTGAGGTTTGTGAGGACAGTGAGACTGTTAATGAAAATGGATATATTAAAAAAACATTCTGCTCAGATACACTCAAACCATTAATACGCATTTCAACCCGTAATAAAACCGGTCGAGTAGTAGTGCTCACTCAGAGCTGTTATGGTGGACTCCAAAGTATGTATTATAAATAAATCCCTATAAATAAACAAATAAAAACTTCATACAACTAGTCACGGAACCGAAAACAGTATGAACTGATCTAAAACGGACCGTATTGCTTTAGATAATAAGGTGTATGGTGTTAAATGAGTGGTGGTGTGTTATACGGTTCAAACATGGCTGGCTCGAAGGGACAGAGGCTCTGCTGCCCCCTGCTGCTGGACTGCTTCCTCACTAATGAGCTCTACTTAGTCACGGTCACTTTATCGGAAACCCTGGCATTGCAGCTCCACCTTGTTGGTGTATTTTCTGGTATTTTCTCCTCAAGTTCTCAGTTCAGTGTATACTGTAATGTAACCTCAGTGTAGTGATCTGTTTGGGGAGTTGTGTGGACGATTTGCTGATCATTTCTCTTTAATTCTTACATGGTTTAAGTACTTAAACCTAGAAACACTGTGTTAACTCCTTTAGAGTGAGGAATCACACCTCATTCCTCACAATTCTCACACTCTTCACACTCCTCTCCTCACTCTCCAGACCCTATATACTGTATTATTATTGCCGTATTGTTATATTGTCATACTGCTCTCGCAATTTTTAAGAACACACAGAACCTTTAACTCTCATCCTCACCTTATTTTATACTGTTTTTCTCTATTATTTTGTTTGTGTATACTTTGGAACCTGAGCTTTGCCATTTTGTCTCTCTGTATACAGTAAATAGTTGAGATGACAATAAACTTGACTTAGATTTTGACTGACTCACTCTCCACACTCCCCACTTCTCACACACTTTACACTTCTCTGAGGGAGTCTTTATGGGGTAGAATAACAAGGGAAGGCCTTCATGAACAAGATCATTGACAGATAGGCCAACTACGGCAAGCCGATATTAACACACATATTAACAGTGTAATAGACACTTCAGTAAAACAGAAACACTGATAATAACTGTGAGTCTTAACATGAACAACTACAAGTTACTGATCCTCATTACTCAATTGCCCTGATTACTGACCCTCATTAGTCTGTGGATGAGCTCATATAAAAAAAAATAATGATAAATGATGATAAAAATATGATGTTATTACAACAATAAAATAACGATGCTTAAAATAAACATGTAAAAATAATAATTATAATATTGAAAATAATAATAATAATAATAATAATATTTGCATTTGAATTCTGTTCTAGTCACCAGAGATGGGAACTCGAGTCGTACTTAAGTCTTCAAAGACTTGTGACTTGACTTTAGACTTGCCCTCAACGACTCGAGACTTGACTTGGGTGCTGTGACTCGTGAGTCATAACTCGTAAACAATGTTGATTTCATTGAATTATTTATTTATAACTTGCACTCTTTCCAACGACCCGACACCCGTTCACCTCGCCCCATTACTTTTGTCCAAGATGAACATTGGATAATGTGCCGGGCCCTGCAGCCCCAAAGCCTGACATGACCGGTCCCCAGGACAAATAAGTTTAAGAAACGCTGATTTTAAAGCAAATCCTCCATGTTGGTGAGCGCATATCAGAGCACGCAGCCCCGCCCCCTGCTAAGTAACAGCCAGTTGGAGTCGTGGGGTGTGGCCAATTAGCATATCTTCTAAACATTTAGAGCTCAACATTTACAGGTAAAAAATTCCCACATTTAGAGTCACCGTTTGTAAACGTTGCCACTCAAAGACTTGAGACTTGACTTGGACTCGAGCACAAAGACTTGGGCTTGACTTGGTAAAAATGACTTGTGAACATCTCTGTTCCAGAGATGACAACAAGCTAGACCAGTCCAGCTTGTTGTCAGTGTGTACACACATTCACCTTTAACAGACAGGGGAGTGACAGGAGATCGTGATCTTCCCAAGTCCACGACCAGTTCTTTGGTTTAACTGCACTAATCTGTGTTAAACCATGTCAAACCAGGTTAAACCGTGTAAAATGTGTTTAAGAAAACACAGAGAGGCGAACAGACTCACATGGCTGGTGGCCTAGTGATTAGGATGTTGGCTCTGCAATCAGAAAGTTGTGGGTTTGAATCCCAACTGGTAGTGTCACCACTGAGGTACCCTTGAAAAAGATAGTGTCCCCACATTGAATGCTCATGCTCATACATACAAAACCAGCATATATAACCACATCTGTCTTTAAAAAAAGCAATGTAAAGAACAGATACTGATTTTTTTAACAGTTTATTATTGAGCATATGAAAATGGAGAGCTGAACAAGAAGAAAAACTGACAGCAGGTTTCTTTAACTACTGTGGCATAGAAGTAGTGTGTCATTTATTTATGATGGAGAGAAATAATGCATCTACGTAAACACCTTAACAATCTTAGTGCAAAGCAAAGTTATGCCAATTTCCACAAAAGTAGTTTACATTGCACTACATTGCAAAAAGTTGACAATACAAAAATACACTCACTTATTTTAAACTATTCTGTACGAACATTTCAGAGCACTTTACTTACGCCCTACGACATAACACTGACGTAAGCATGCAATACATTGTTCTGTAATGCAAGGGGAATCAATAACTGCCTGTAGGCGTGTCATAATTGTTAATGTCATAACAGCTTATGACAGTTCACTGTGACATATGACAGTATGTGACATAAGCTAAAATAACATCTAACACTGTGGCATCTGTACTGACCGACTGTCAGTCAGTCACACTACTAGAGATCTGTCACCAAAATTCATGCTGATATTAAATGGCAAATTTGTGTCAGTGTTATGTGGGAGGGTTCCAGTAAAGTAAACAGTTCCTATACTTAGCTTACCACTCCTTGTTTAGTTCACGACATTGACGGTTTTGATAAGATGTGCAGTTCCTGTGAACTCTAAGCATGCAGAGGATGGAGAGTGATTCGAGTGGAACTGGTGTTGCTGGAGGAACCTCCAGATCTTCCAGGCTTCTGCTGCAAAGCTCTGTTTGATGCCAGTTCTCAGCGACGCCTGTAGCAGGGAACCTGTGATAAAACGGAGTAGACATGGGTTGTTCACCTGCTGCACATGCATGTCTACATACAGCAGAGACAATGGAGTTAAAGCAATAGTTTGCCTTCCATTAAAATTGTAATTTAGTCAAGAGGACACATGGTCAATTGGTGTCTTCTTTTAGATAATTATAGATAATACAGATGTCTTTAGATTACAGTCTATTAACTATAGGAGTTCTACATCATCTGACACTACATAACTGAGTCTATTAGTGATGCTGAGCTTAATGACAGACAGGTGGTTTGAGGTATACGCTTACGTTACTCATTAGCCCTCGTTGCTCCAGTGCAACGCTAAAGAAAAGCCTTGGCTGGGCCCAAGCTGACATTGTTGGGAGAGTGGAAAACCAAAGAAAAAAAGTATTGCTTTAAGAAGTTCACTTTTCATGAATTGAATGCAAGGTTTACTTTGGTTGCTTCCGCCTCTACACCTCAAACGCTGGAAACTTGGCGGCCATCGGCTGCAGCAGGTCAACCAGGAAATAGATCGTTCCAGCCATTCCTATGATGAAGAAACAAAAGACAGAAAAATCTTTCCAGAGAATTCATAACTATTTACCAGAGGGAGGACCACTCTACCCACCCAGAGAGAGAGAGGGGGGACAGTTATACTGAGTGATGGGGGAGAGGGAGGACCACTCTACCCACCCAGAGAGAGAGAGGACAGTTATACTGAG
>JBBPDE010000083.1:22377819-22399593 GCA_037974605.1 Nannopetersius ansorgii | reverse complement strand
ACACACACACACACACACACACACACACACACACACACACACACACACACACACACACACACACACACACACTTCTGGTTCAAAATCTCAGTTCCAGAGTACCCTGGTACAAGGGGAAATACTGTGGTGCAGCTGCACACACTCTCTCTCTCTCTCTCTCCGCCTTTCCGCGCCTGGCCGTGTAACCTTCAAGCCGAAATAAATGCTGAGCCCCCCGGGTCTGGCGCTGTGCCCCGTGCTGTGACTGTGCATAGAGACGACTGCTTTAGAGAGTGAAATCCCTGGGCAAATAGGCCCAAACTGAGACAACCCCCTGCAATTGAGTCAGAACGAATACAAAAGAGACGCCATATTCGGCGGTCCCAAAGCACCAGTGAGAAGCAGATGACAGCAGTGTGAAATTCACTGAACAGAATGAGAATGCTGACTGCACATCGACTACTCAAGGGTATCTCTGTGGTCTGAAGTGTAACAGTCCCAACTACAGTGTAATGAGATCAATTTTATGTGACATTTCTGTAATCATGTCTTTTGTCAACTCTATAGACTCTTATCCAGAGTGTCTTATGAGATTGGAAAAATTTGCACTGGCAATCCAGCCCATTGACTTTAAAGCTGTGGTTCTGTGGTTATAAACACCTAAGAGAGGCTATCACGAATCAGCAACAGTCTCTGTAGGGGGAGCTCAGATGGGGTCTCTAACAAAGCTGCTGGTAAGTTGTATTGTGCTGATACAAATATAAATACAAACAATGGCCCTATATGCCTGCCTAATGGGTGTGGAACCATGAGAAGCGCAATGCTTCAATGACCACAAAGGAAGCAGGTAGATCAAGAAAGCAGAGGGCATTACGGCGGCCAGAAAGGCTTCCTGATCAGTTGACAGCCTTTGCCTACATCTGAGCAGCAGGAGCAGCTTGGCCAACAGCGGGAAGGCCATGCCTGTCCTGAGCCAAATATGGGCATGCTGGCATTAAATGTGTCCACCTGCTAATCATTCCTCCTCCCTCAGTCAAAGACTGGCACATGCAACCTCAGCTACACAACATTTGTCTGAGCCAGCAAAGTCGACAATCAACCAACCTGCACTGTTACACATCCAACTGACGATGGCATTGCTTCTCTAAACAGGAGTTAGACTACGGTACTGTACATTACACTATATGTGATCTATCGGGAGAATTTGGAGGAACTACTGTTCCTTCAGTGCTCACCAGACTTGAATTTGTGCTCCACTCCATACGTCATGGAACCATTCATGAATTCCATGTAACTGCATGCAGTTTTGCTAAAAAAAAAATTAATTGGACCTGGGCCTTAGTCTTGGAAAACTGAAGACCAGTTACATCTTGTGCCTTGATGGAGGCCATCTTGATTCCTACAGGCCACCCTGACTCCAACTGGTTGTCCAGCCATCTGTAGCCTGCTGGGCCAGATCTGATTATGTTGCAGAGCTTAGCCCTTTTTTTCTCAATGGATGCTGGAAGAGCCTCCAACATCCCAAAACCGATGCTATCTGCTTGGGCCACTGTTTGTTTTCTGTATTTCACTGCTGTGTCGGCATTCGGCTGAGCCATAAAACTGATAAAAACCGTCTCTCTTTTGCAAATACATGCACTGGGACAAACACATCCAGAAATGAAATGAAGAATTATTGCTCTTCCCTTGTTAAAGTGAGAGATGATTACTGAAACACCCAAGCTAATTATTCTAAATGAGGCCCAAAGATCTGCTGCCCATTAAGGCTGCAAGAGGTATTCACTGTGAGGGTGTCCCTGAGAGAATAAAATCATTAAGGTCGATCTCAGAAGACATCATTTGGAGATAGCAATAAAGTGACAAAAGTGTAAATTATTTAAAGCGGCGGCGAGATCTCCATGTTACTGTAATGAGCACCCAACTGTTTTATTCCGGCTGATTTGTTATGACTTATTTGTCAATGAGGATTTCATACACAGATGAATCTCTGTTCATTAAAAACCTTTATAATTCAAACTTTATAGCAGCTATTATCTATACAGATCTAGGCATATAAGCATCCTGAAGTTTTTACTGAAATTGTGCTTTTAAGACTCATGTTTATCTTGGTTCCTCAGGGTTGAGGATGTACGAGGCTTGCAAAAATGGCATATAAACTGAGCTCCTGTCAACTGATGTCTTAATTTGGTCCAAAACTAAGCTTAACCTCATGAGCCGATCTTATAGATGTATGGCTGTACACTGCATTAAGCCATAATGTAAGGTAGGACAGGTGGCTGGACTATGGCTACAGGTATTAAGCAACAGAACTGATATGGTTACAACTTCCAGAAGCAAGCAGATAAATTATCCCTAATCCTTGAGGAAGGCATCCCCCACAACTACCACCTACAAACACACACACATGGTCAGCCTCTCTGAATGGTCTGACACAATATCAGTTCCTTGCACCAGAGTTAGGTCATGCTTCATGCCATGCTGTTTGACTTGCTCTCTACAAACAGTGCTTTAAAACTTTTCCGTCCAGCTGCCATTTGGCAGACGACATTTAGGCCTGCAGACCAGGACCACCCAACACAGGAACAGTTCCCCTCACCATCACCCTCCTAAACAACTGAACAGTCACACTGCTACAGTACTGCACTTTATGTACACTCTGTAGAATGAGGTGCTTAGCAAGGCAATTTGACGCCGAGCAGTGGAGGCTCATTCCATTTACGTGCATCTGATTGCCTTGCCAAGCGCCGCGCTTAGCCCCATAAACAACCAGGACGAGGGGCTGTGGCGGACGAGGCCCAGACGTCACAAGATCCAAAAAATGTAAAGGATATCTGTGGTTTCCACAAATGTGTGGGGGTTTCCACAAACAATGATTAGTTTGCTTCTGAGAAAAAAAATCTGCTGAACCACAATTACGTGGGGGTGCACTGCATATATATCACATTGTAGATTGTATATTATTGTATATTATTTTGTTTAGTATATCATTCATTGTGTCTTTACAAATTGTTGTTGTTTTATACTGTTGTACTTAAGAGACAAATTCGACCAGAATCAAATGCCTTGTAGGTGTTCGCTCACATATTCAGCCAATAATCCTGATATTATGAAATTACACATAAAAAAGATAAATGCTTAACAAAACAGATGTAAAAACACTAAACTTTGATTGTCTTGTATACTTTGTTCTATTTAATAAATAACAATATATTAAGGGACATTCTGTGTTATCAGGGAAGACTTAAAGAAGTCTGAAAACTAAAAAAAACACATATCTAACATCTCTAATTTTGGCTGTTTTTTGTTTGGTGAAACTATAGTCCAACACTATAATTCTATTGCTATTTTGCTGAAATCCCCATTGGAAGTTGACTTTTTTCTTGTAATATCTTGGAAGAAGAAGGAATAGCTACTTTTGTTTAGAATCTCAGCGGGTAAGACCTTAAACATCAAATTCCCTACCAACCTAAAAATCACATCATAAATGGCTGGGTCGCCTTTTTTGAGAAACAACACCACTCCACCAGTCCTCTTCAGATGTAATTGGCTATGTGTTGTCTGTATAAAGGTTTCAGCACATATGTTCCCAAAATGTTAATTATTTAAACGAAATAAATAGTATTACTGCATTACCGCATGATACTTGTGAACATTCATATTAAAAATATAGGACCACTGCCTAATCAGGGCTAGCAGAAATGGGCATTATCTTGGAAAACAAAATATATATTTTTTTCTTAATTTCTGAGATCTTCATCTATAAGCTGAACTGAACTATTCTGCCAGGACACCAGTTTGGGTCTGAGAGCAGTTCTGTTTTCCCAGTGAAGGGCAGAAAACACTGTTGAACCATCCAGTACCATCTAATCATGGAACACAGACCTGTTTGGTCATGGTCACAAAGCCTGCCTGGCTCCGAATCAAGTTATTTCATAGACACACACTCTCTTGCTCTCTGTCTCTCTCTTTCTCTCTCTCTCAAACACACTCTACTTTCCATTACGGGCACCCGTGTTTCCACCACCACACACTGCACAGCGCAGAATAATCTCCTTTTTGTTCCCCCTCAGCAGTATCCAAATCCAGCATGGCGAGAAGGATGATCCTAAACACAGCGTAAGCTCTGGTGTGAAATCTATGAATGGCTTACCACTCTTTTTGTGACACCGACCAACAGCAGAGCCATTGTAAGCTTCACTACTGGAAGCACTACCACCATAGCGCTAATGAAAATAACGTCCATGAATATGTAACTATCACAAATGCTGTCTTTCACAGTCCCTTTGGACCAAGGTCTAAGTCACTTGGTCTTTATTTTGGGTAACATGATGGTGGGATAAAACACAGCTAAAGTAAATAAATGAAATGCTCAGGTTTTAGGTATTTTTGGACTAAATAATAGTATGTTCCCAGATACTTGAACCAAATTACACTGAAATGCCTGCAAAGGATAGTCTTACCACTCAGTGTTGCACCATGATTATTTAAACGATACCTTCAGTGTGGGCCATAAATATAGAAAAATGCTTTGTTAACGCTAATTTCAGCTAGTATCCGTATGAGTGTTGAACTAATTGCATTACCATTTTTTGGCTATTCAAGATTACACAGACATCTGAAATTTGTTAGAGGCACTCCATGTTGTATTTGAAGTTTATAGGCGGCGTTTTAACATGTATGTAAGCTTTTGTGTTGCATTTCTACAGTGACTCCTTCAGAATCCCAGCATAGAGCTAATAAATATAGCAATACCCACTAAGGACTATTACGGCTGCTCACTGTTTTGCATCTGGCCAGTGTATTAAGAAGAGGGTTAATTATTGTATCCGTACATAGCATCCCATTCCTTGTGTATCACAGGCGGAAGAATCCTGCACTTTCCAAAGTATCCATGTCTGAAGCCTAGCTATAATATAGCTACTAAGCTAGTTTTGCACTAGCAAGTTGTGTCACTTTGATACTGTGCCAAATTACTTCTGTTTGTCTTGTTTTCTTCCCAGCTAGAGGCTTTATAGTGCAGATGCACTCCTGTTATTGGACGGCCACTGACCGATTAGAATAATTTATGCTGCCCGAGTACAAAGCGATTCTCTGACACTTTGAAACGGCAGGGACAAAAAACAACAGGGGGAGGGGAAAATCGGCAGTCTAATGGCAGGTGGCTTGGAAGAGCTGCGACGTTCAAAGGCTTCTCTGCGACTGCCTTTATTCACATGGGGTTGCAAGCTCATCTGAGCTCATCGCAAATTCTGGTCCTGTAGGTTCGGAAGCTAAGGAGTCCCCCTTTGAGAAAGAATATGAGCGTTGTAGAAGGTTTCCTCGCAGATGATTTCTGCTCACTTCATCCTGTCTCCTTGATGTCCCATAAAACTTTATTAATGTCCTCTGTTTAGCTTTTCATTCTGAGTTTTGCCATGGCACTAAATTAGGTGACTATGTAATGAACTGACAAACAATGGTACTGCCATCCTCCGTTGCTTGCAGCATCTCCTTACCTGGTTTGCTCAAATAATTACATTTTCTTTGCTGTTCCCTGCTTCTCCATACTTATCAGGGACACTAGGTTCCTTTGTTCATGAGCACATACTCTTGCTTATACTGCTGTCAAGCTGACACAGCAGGCTAACGCCTTTTTCTGCCTTACATGCATTAAATCACCCACAACATGTTTCATTCTGCGATTAGTTTAGCACTGGAGATACGAGGCTAATGCAGCTAACCAATATGTCACTTACACTGTCAATAGTCTTTGAGAAACACCACCCAAAAGATCTAATGATCCATACAAGTGGCATTTAGCGCTTCATTAATGTGAAAGCTCATGTAAAAATGAACATTTTTATATCTCAATGTAATTCATATTCTGCCCTAACACTATCTACAAGTCTTCCACCGAGTTGCAGTTTAAGCACATTGAGAGAACTTTTGGGGGTATCAGAAACCCTTTGTAGCTCCAACAGTTGACCACACTCAACAGGCAGAGATGCAAGCCATTGCATACCATGGCTGCCTATTCCTCCCTGCTTATCATTCTGCACACACCCCAAGTCCGACCTAGGCCGCAAGTATATTGGCTGCATTTATCCAATTTGCTTCTCCGTCGAAAAACAGTAGGGCCACAAGGTAATCCGCCACCGTCCATGTGTTTTGGTAATTAGTCAATTAGGCTGAAGAGAGATAGAGAGCATGCGAGAGTAAGAGAACTAGAGTGGATGAGCATGACCGCGAAAAAGATAGTGAGAGAGAGTGAGAGCATGGAGGAGAAAACAAGGCAGTGTTTCATCTGCTAATTAATTTGTGATGAAGAGTGGGGGCGGGGTGGGGGCTGAGAGGTCTGAGTGAAGTACTCCGATGGTAGATGAGCCTCTTGCCTGACAGCTCTCTGGTGTTAGCCACTACAGCAATTTACTCACCAAGACAAAAAGTGCCAGAACACTTATCAGGAACTGCTGGCCTAAAGGCAATTTTTGCTATATAATAGCTGTGCCCAGTCTTATCCAAACAGTCAGCAAAGCATTAGTGCACATGGTCAACTGTTTAACACCGAATGACCACAAGCAAACAGACCACACTGTGTCCTCCTCATCCTCATTGGTCAGTTCACATTTCTGGACCAAAAGTATTGGGCCAAAAGAAGAAATGTTGTTAGTCTGGAATCTTGTCACCTTACATAATAAAAATCTAGAACTCCAAACTGTCTTTGCCATCACTCATTATGACCCAACACTGTGCCCCGAAAATGTCGACTGACCAACACTGCAAATCAAATATCAAATCATATCATTCCTCATAGATCTCCTTCCTGAAGTCAGAAATGTCCTGTTCTAGTTTTGCCTCAGCAAAAGCCATGATTATGTTCTATATGTTGGTCAGTTCACATTTCTGGTCACAATGTTGGGTCATAAGATGGAATACTTTGGATTACCACCCTTTTTATTATAAAAATGTCTGGATTTTAAGGTGTAAAATAGGTGTAAAAATGAAAAAAAAAAAGTCTGACTGCACCAATGAGATCATTCCCATCCATTATTGTTGGTAATTAAATCGGAATCTCTTGGAATCTCAAGCAAAGAAAATGCGTCTGGATTAAGTGCATTTTGGCAACTGATGGTGATGGAAGTTAAAGTGGTTGGACAAGTAATCTTAAGTAAGTGCTAGTTTGTGCTCAAGATGGTCCAGATGGACAATTTTCAGTTGATACATACAGAAGTATCCACTGTACAGTATTGAAAAGTTTTTTCAGTAGAAAGTGCAAAAAAAATGGCTAAAATTTTTGCTAAATGTCACCAAAAGAAAAACTGTTAATGTTACTAATGGTTTTATTTGGTATTTTTAAATATTGGAAGCCCCTAAATGGCAAAAAAACTCAAATGCTTTTGATGGCTGGACAAGGAAAATGGGCATGCCTTTGCTGGGTAGTCAGTGAGTTATTTTTGCACAGATTTAGAGTTATGGATCTTCAGGGTTTTCTCGGGTTAGTGAGGAGACTGCTTTGAGGCTGCTGGTGGGTGAAACTGGCTGTAAGTGGCTGGCATATGGACAGTGTTCGAGAGGACAGGGAACAGAGTGACCTCCTGGCCCCCTGTTGTAAGGCGGCCTGGCTGGCCATGCGGCGCAGTTAAGCTTGAGGCTTACACACCCGGAGACAGACGCTATCAATCAGCAGTGCTATGCTGCTTCAAAGGGTCCACTGCCCTCTGGACTCAAAGCATGTTTGAGAAGATGAAAAACAGACATTGTCTGAGCATGTACACACACAAATAAAAACATAGAAACCAGTCTCTTTCTCGGTGTAGTCTTCAAAACTCAGTTGTGGGAAACACACATACACACCTGTATGTAGAAGACAAGTGTGACCATCATTTACCACAAAATGCACTTCCACAGCATCACAACCTTTCACTCCCATGCAAAACCTGCCAAAGGGGCTATAAAAGCCATGATGGTTGCAAATAGATAACCAAAGCAAAATCCTAACCTTACTCTCTCCAGTGGCAGAAGCTGAAAGAATCAAATGCTCAGTCTTACCTGGAAAAAAGACAAAAAGAAAGAAAGAAAATGTTAGAGATTGTATTTATATACCAAAAAAACAAAAAACAAAACACTGTAAACGTTTACAGAACACCAGAAAATTACAACATACTTCCAGTTCATAATAATAATAATAATAATAATAATAATAATAATAATAATAATAATAATAATAATAATAAAAAGTTTAAAGACTTTTCTAAAATGATAAGGGCCCATAAAATGATAAAGCATCTGCATTATGGGGGCGATTCTTGACACCTTTAAAGTTGAGGTCTCCAACCCTCTTCCTGGAGATCCTGACACGACTAATCAAGGACATCTGAAGGCAAATAGACAACCTAACAAGAGTCCAGCATGTATAACTGTGGTCTCCAATCCAGGTCCAGGAGATCTAATAAACCACTTCCCAGACTGTCCCTGACAGACTGGAGCGTTAAGTTAGCAAAAGGGGGCAGCATATGAGATGCAGGTTGGGGCTAAGGAATCAGGAAAGTAGCTCTCCAGGAGGAGAGTTGGTGGTTAGGGTGAAAAGGTATTAGTAAATGAAAATAACACTACACAAGTCCTTTAAGACACTGGAGAGAGTGCATGAGGACACAATTTCATTGCTTCATTGTCTTTTGTAGCTCCCTGTAGAGCTGAAACCCAGGCTATCACGATTAGCCTCCAATATAGAGAAACATCCTCTAAAAATAATTACTATGGATCTCAGCGGCGTGTCTGATCACCGAATTAGTGTGATTGCGCGAGCCGTGATCAGCAAAAAGACAAAGAAGAAAAGACCAAAATCAAGCCAATGTAGTTTAAGTGTAGGACTGAGAGGTTTCATTAACATAAGGGCCATTTTCAATTAAGAAAGAAGTGTTAGAGAGAGTTTGGTAAGGCTCCGCTCTTTCACTTCTACATTATGCTGAGTGTAAATTCAGGGGCGTACCAAGCCAACACTTGCTATGTTCCTCAAACCTCTCCTGAACAATGTTTTCAGGTAAGCAACAGACACGCACCTGACTGTCCAACCAGGTCACTGTCTTCCACTGCTTTCTATGTTGCTCTGTGTTGCTTATCTGCACAGTCACATACACAGTATTGTGTTCTGAACCCTATCTGTAGTGTGATGCTTCTGTTATTGGACCAGATGTTTTTTTGCCGGTAGTGACCACTGTGTAACATGAACACATTTATTAAATTTACATTTATGGCATTTAGCAGACGCTTTTATCCAAAGCAACTTTCATTCCCTAACTGCAGGGCACAGTCTCCAGGGGGAACAACTTGGGGTTAAGGGTCTTGCTCAGGGACCCAGTGGTGGTATGCTGAAGGTAGGATTCGAACCCACAACCTCATGGTCCGGAGGCAAGAATCCTACACACTGAGCTACCCTCCACCCTGGGGGGGAACACCCCACAAGACCTGCTGCCGTCTAGACATCACAGTTTCTTCCGTGTCAAAATGTCTCAGATTCTTACGCTTTTTCCAACACACTGACTATAACACACTTCAAGAACTGACTATTCACTCTCTGCCTAATATATATCCCACCCCTCAACAGGTTCCACAGTAATGAGATCATCACTTGTCTTCATTTAACCTGGTTTTAAAGATGTAGCTAATGTGTACAGTGTCATGGTGCATCTATATGTAATAATAATGGGCCAAAAAAAAGAAGCATGGACAAACAGAAACTGGCTGCTACACTGGAGATATTTTGGAAAGCTGCTGGCAAAGTTCCTAATTAGCTGAGCTTGTTACTCCAGCTTTCACAATAAACCCACAGCTCCATTGTCTACTGTCCCTCAGGTCCTGCGCCGGACTTGGAGCAATTAAACTGACACTTTCAGAGTGGCTCATGACTTCACAGCTAAACGTCTAAGGCTCTACTGAGAGCTCCTTTATTCCGATCATATCTGAACATCCCAATACAAGTAACTGGATAGGAACGGTTATTTTTGACAAGTACTGACTTCAGACTGGCACTACTTGCCACACTCTGTTGTCTCACCTACCTAATATGTGGACAGTTGTCCCATGGTCCGAAACTGACTAATGATAACTGAGGCAGAAGCGTATTTTTTTCTAAACCTGGAATACAGCAAATGCTGAGGAAATACACAGCACTCTTGGTCAAACTAGATGTTTAATTGATTTTGTTAGTGCAAATCAGGAGAACATACAAAAATACATACAATTTTGGGCTCAGTATATTTATTTGAACACACTGACAAAAAGCCAGGATTGTGTTTCCTGTAGAGGACTAAGGGTGTAAAGACTTTTGCCCAGGCCAGGGATGTGTTCCCCGTAGAGGACCAGATGTGCTATTGCCCAGACAAGGGGTGTATTCTCTGTATAGTACAGTGAGTTCCAAAACCTTTGCACACAACTGTATATACTCCATTTGGTCCTTCGTAATGAATGAACTCTTGTATTGACCGCTTAAGTCCAACAGTGCAGTTATTTTTGGGCCTTTTTCTGGGTGTTCACCTGTTTAAATAAGTAATCGGGGATTTTTTAACATTGCGCCGCAAAGACAGTCATCTCATCGAAAACATCCTCATCTCATTATAAACCTGTCTCCCGAAGCACACTTATTATTCAGAAGTCTGACCTTTCCCTCGTCATGGCGGCCTGACGTGATGAAGATGATTTCCTGCCGGGAAAGATGAGGAGGCACCCCGATGTCTGGAAATGACCCTTGGTTTAATTCGCCAGGCCACGTCATCTTATACCCAGAGTTTATAGCAAACAAAGCCTGGCTAAAACACTCGTTATGTCAGATAATTCTGCATTGCTGATGCACAAAGGCAGTTTATTTTATCCAATCACTGTCAGTTCAGTTTCCTTGCCTTAAAAGGAACAGCATGACTTCATCCCCTGCCCGCCCCCCCAACAAGTGTGAATGTCTCAATCAAATCGGAGCCACCAGTGGTGGACTGCGGATTCACTCTGGGGCTTAACAGGTGTTTGAGCAAAGGAGAATTAACAAGCCATTAGAGACTCATTACACAGTTGACTAGATAAGTGTGGCATTGACTCCCTCTCCAAATGTGCCTATTTAACCCTCCGTCTGAGTCTAAGAGGACTCCTGCTGTTCATTTCAGCTCTGATTTCTAGCTTCAAAGAAGCAAGCGCAGTGTTAAAACACCCACTGGCCACTTTATTGGAAACATCCACCTTGTGCTTCCACTCACTGACCACTTTATTAGAAACCCTTACAGTTGTTGCACAATGTCTGTCCCATTGTTTATTGGTCAGCACAGGATAGCTGATGCAGTGGTGTAAAGTATTTGGGTAAATGAACTTCGTTACTGTATTTAAGTATTTTTTGGCTTAAATACATCAAAATATCAAAATATCAAAAATATCAAAAATATAAGCAACTTTTACTCTCTATTCAACTCCATTTCTGATTGAATATATGTACTCTTCATTCCACTACTTCTGAACGGACTCTTACCGTTACTCATTACAGCGGTGTTCTTTGAGCTTACATTCAGTCTTAAAAGTATCCAATTTTAAAATCGGAAACTTTAAGACTTTTACTCAAGTCTTATTGGAATTGGTGACTTGTAACTTGTAACGGAGTCCTTTTTACAGTAAGCTATCTGTACTTTTACTCAAGTATGGTTTTCAGGTACTCTTTACGCCTCTGAACTGATGACTAGTTGTTATTTTGATGATGGGCCACTCTCAGCACTCTGACATGGTAGAACTGCAAGGTTAGATTTGAAAAGCCGAAAGTATGTGCAATATAACCCAACGTTGTGATACAGGGTGTATAAAAATGGAACAATGGAATAAAACCAAATGTATATTAATGTATTTTCATGAGACACTAAAAAAATATTGTAAAATTATTACAAAAAGAGAGAGAAAAGAAATTCCTGTCAAATCCAATGTTGTTTTCGTATGATTACTTATTTACCGGCAGAGATGGCACTGTGTTAGGGAACAATGCATGTTCAATCAGCTGTTTACACAGGGAGGCTGCTAAATTTAGCGTGCCACTCGCTGGTGCTAACTGAACAAATGTCACTATTTAAATTCATTCATAAAACTCAAATGTCAAGACAAAAAAGCATGTCATTTGAATGCAAAGACTGCCATTTGCAGGTAACAGCTGCTGCAGGCTTAATTTGCGTGTTGCGGGGGCTTGGTCTGCTCAAAAGTAGATGTAATGTTGATATGTTTCTTCTTGGAGCAGTTTTTACATATTAGACAGCAAAATAACAGCATGTCAAAAAACACGACTCTATTCTGGAGTCCACAAAACAGCAGGGTATGACTGCAAGTTTTCTCTACCCTTGGCAGGTTGAATGTCTGTATTATAGCTATAAAAGGAAGCAAATGTATGGTTTTGTTAATACAGCTTACCTTTGCAGATAAATAACTGAATTGTTGTGCAAAGCACATGATACTACCCAAATATCAGTTCTTACAAGAAAGGTTGCACTTTATGTGCATTAAAACCACTTTTGTAACACTGCTGAGGTGTGGAACAGCTAAGAACTATTGCACAAAAAAAGTAGGCTAGTCTAAAGGCAGTAGGGTACTTTACTTTACTTTACTTGACAACACCACTGAAATTGGCGGTCAAGAACTGAGTCAATACAAACAGGTTTCAAATCGAGTCCTGAGTCAATACAGACACGCCTCAAGCCGAGTCCTGAGTCTCTACAGCCAAGTCTCAAGTCGAGTCTGAGTCAATACAGTCAGGTCTCCAGCCAAGTGTGAATCGACACATATATACATCTTTGGTTGAGGACTGAGTCAATTTAGGCAAGTCTTAAGTCCCAAATCAACACGGGCCAATCTTACATTTACGGCATTTATCAGAAGGTTTTATCCAAAGCAACTTCCATTCCCTACCTACAGGGGACAGTCTCTCCCTGGAGCAACTTGGGGTTAAGGGTCTTGCTCAGGGACCTAGTGGTGGTGCTGAAGGTAGGATTCAAACCCATGACCTCTTGGTCTAGAGCCAAGTATCCTACCCACTTAGCTACCTCCACCCCTATCTTTACTTGGATCTTTACTCGGATCCCAGGTCAGTACAAACAAGTGTCACAGTGAAGCTACACTGAGCAAATGGCACACATTTTCAACACTGCACACACATTTTTAATTATAAATTCAATGGTATAAACAATCATCGGTACCTTTAAATCCTGAAAACATAACAGCTGCTTGCGTCAAGATAACATGCTTTTCTACAGTAGGTATTTATTCACATGAAAACGCCTCTCCACGTTTCTTCTAATTTTGCGTCTCGAGTCCTTGCTGAGTCCAAGTTTTCGATTTTGTGGAATTGCATCACGCTTTTTAAAACAGCCATTCACTGGAACTAGCCATCTATGATGTTCAGTGGTTCGTCAACGAGAGTCTCATCACTGGTTCTTCACATGTGAAACGTGAATCAAACCATGTGAGACACCAGCAGGATCTTCATTTATGCACCAGCATGCTTAAAATAACCTAGTGGGATAACTGAATGGGTGAAATGGGGCTTGAACATTGTTAAAGCACCATCACTAATAAGCCATTAATGTTCAAACAAGTGTACCCACCGATGGCATTTAGGTAGAAAAGGACTTTAGGAAATATTAGACAACATTTTCAGAGACATTTAATAGGGCTAATGTGATCATGGGCCAACAGGTCACTTCCGCTTTGGCAAGCAAGGCAAACTATTCCTTATGCCAATTTAAGCTCCTGACCTGCAGTAGTGCTGCCACGGAATGGAAAGAAGGTCCACACGCGCTCGCCTCCATCGACTCAAATGAAAAAATACGTGTTTCTACTCTCTCTTTCAGCCACAATCTTCATTTGGTTGCTCAGCTGTTGTATCGGCAATCTCTTCACTGTGACATCGCTTCAAATGCACACATGAAAGCCTCTGTATTTTGTTAGGGATTTGAAGAGTTTGAAGTGTGTGTGCTCCCAGCAGAAGCCTAGGCTTCTTTCTAGTGTTTTCATATCTCAGCAAGACTTGTTATATGATGCTTCTCTCCGGCAGTATCAGCTCCAGAACTTTTATCCGCCATCCCTCCTTTTCTCTTAGCCCTCCAGATCCTCGTCCAGTTGGCACATCCACAAGGCTTCCAAAACTTGTAAATTATTCATCTGTGCTTCATCAATCTCTTCCGGGGCGAAAGTCTTTATGTACAGAGAAAAAATGAAATTGAATAATTTATTAAGAGACTGCGCATGGACCTATTTCAAGAATCTGTGGGATCTAGAGGGCCTTTATTTCTTCGTTAGCTTTGAAGAAATTTGAGCCAAAGGTCTTCGCGTCCAAGAAGCTTTTTGCTACTGGGTCAGGGTGGGGTTCTATGGTAAAGAGTAGGAGGATCTAGAGGACAGAGGCAGGCGAAATAAGGTCTAATTTGCCTATGCATTTATGAAGGTTCTACTAATGAGGCCAATTGCATGCAATCCCACAAGCCAAACGTATACTCTAACCTAGCTTTCACACAACATACAGATGTTAAAAGCTTAATATGTGCTTAAAAAGGAACAGCACGGAGAGTTACAGGCCCCCCGCAGGAGGTGGTTAGGGGTTCAATGTCACCCTCATTTGTCCAACTGAAGACACCAAACCATGAAATGATGCCACTAGCAACTCCTGTCCAGAACAGGTTCATTCAACCTCTGAGATTCAGTTTACTCTTCCATGTTTAACCTATCAGTGTCAGTCAAAGTCAGCCTGAATGGTGTCATTTCTATGATTCTGGAACTTGAATGTGCTAATGTTTCATGTGAACATATCGATGCATTAAACTGTGACGGAATGGTAAAATACAGGATCATGTCTCCATCAGATTTAATTCCTGCACTTTAGCATTGATCGAGGTGATTGAGTGGCTCCTTTTTGGTCCTTTGTTATCAAATGCAATTCTCCCTCAGCAGTCAGGCTGCCATTTCAGGCCATGTGTAACTTGAGTGCAGGGTGGGAAGAGAGGGAAAAGCCTCCAGTGGCTCATTCTAAGCAGTAAAACTGCCTTAAAGTTGCTTTGCAGTGAAGAGTGTGATCATGCTCCTTAGCGAGTGGATGCTTTGCTTAGGTGAGGGGCACTGTAATCAGTTTTATGTCACAGTGATACAAAATGAGTCCCTTGAAGTTTGTAACTTAGCACCAATTGTTTAGAAGAATAGCTTATGACCAGTAACGTCAGGCCTCAGGGACACTGGCACCTTTATTTGGGTTAACCTATATGCCTATATTATAATAAAGATGTAAACAAATGTCAATATTTAAGAACAGGGGATTCCAAGCAAATAGGATTACCTGGGCGAGGGAGTGTGGTGTGAATTTCAGCAGCAGACTTGCAGAAATATTACTGATCCATGTGGTGAACACAAACAATCAGACAGTCTGTTTGATGCTATGGTGAATCTGTTCTGAATCTTAATGCCACTGGATATCTTGCGGTTAGGTTCACTAAGACTGTGTGGAGCCTGTAAATAATCTTCGGTCTTCAAACCCTCGGGTTCAAAATGCAGAATTTTTTGCACCAATTTCAGATGTTATCTGGTACGGTAACTTTACGACTGATATATGTAAATAAACTCTGTCCTGATTGGCTGCCGTTTTTTCTACCGCTTGGAATGTGTAAGTGGACAGGACTAAGCTGCTGTACGCTGAATGAAAGGGCGGATAAATGTAAATGTGCTAATTTCACACATACCTTGAGGCCTCAGGGCTCATTTAATGCCGCACAAAGGTCACGAACATTCATGAAATGTTCTCTGATTCTTTCACTAGGTGTTTTCCCAACTATTAAATAGACCAAGTGGCTTGATAGACTCACAGGCTCCCCAGCCTGAATGAGAATCAGACAGTAAAGAGGTCATCAGATTAATTCTTATCTCTCTAAAACGTATTATAAAATGTTTAAAGCCACTGAATTCAGACCCAGTCACCATTATAACTGTGTGGTAGAGCAGAGTGTTGCAAGGATGATCTTGAAATATATAAGTGATCATTCGGTCATATGTGAACACACCACAGCACACAGTGTGAACAGCACGAAATACTTCCTCTGCATTTACCCCATTCACCAAGTGAAGCAGGGGGCAGCTATGAACACGGCGCCCGGGGAGCAGTGTGTGGGACGGTACCTTGCTCAGAGTACCTCAGTGGTGCCTAGCGGTCTTGGGAATCGAACCTGGACTTTCTGATCGCAGGGCGAATGCGCTAACCATTAGGCCACCAGCTGCGCCCTAATATGTAGCAACCAGTCACAGTCAGCTTTAACCACAGAAAAGGTCCTAAAAGAAATGAATGAATGAGTTGAAGTGGATTAACTCAAGTATGGTTGTGTACCCCTGAACAGAGGTTAATAATAGAATGAAATAATAGAAATGTTTTCACTTTGCCAGTTTATTATGAGCAGAAGCACCCCTATCTTGATGTGTGCAGACAAAAGCATTCTTCAAGCCCTAATAAACCAACGTGTTTTCACTGTATTGTTAAAAGTGACTGTGCATGAAGTTACTATGAAGAAAAAGAAAAGGTACCATCCTGCAGCACAAACACAAGAGCTTCTTTTCATGGCTGTTATTGGTGCTAGGGGAGGGACATTTAGCTGTAGATGACATGCATCTTTGTCGATTGGACAACAACGATGTATATTTAGAGCAAGCCGCAGATGCCCATCACTAAAACTCTGAGTAATGAACCCAATTAAACACTCTAATTAGGCCTCTAAATCACCACTCAACGCGATGCCCATGGATTTGATGGACTGAGCTTCAGTTACAAGCAGCTTCAGTGGAACAGCCGCTCGTAAAAGGATTTACTGCCGTGGCCAGCAGCCCTTCAGTGTGTAAATAAATCTGCAGAATATTTGTGGGACGGTCATATTTTCTCCGCTCCCGGAGGGCACATGCATCCAACAGGGTTTCAGCCCTCTTCAATAGCGCTTAAGCAGGTCATTACAGGACGCTGTCCGATCAGTCAATACGTGTCAATGAAATCAGTGAGGCTCACAAGATATGAGTCAGCAAAGAGGTCGTCGAACTCTAAGTCCAGAGGTACGTGTCTGACACACATTGGACCAGGCAGGCAAGGTGTGTGGTGGTGGTGGGGAACTGTGCCTTGGAGGTTGGGAACCACTTTACCAGAATCTTAAACAGCAGTGCATTCGTTTAAGATTACTGAAAGAAGAGCAGGGAACCTTATTACAACAAATCAATGTCAAAAGCTCTCCAAAGCTTTCTTTGTCTGAGTACAGCAAGAAAGCGGGGTGTTATGCGAAAGTCATTCCAGTATTCTTTTGCTGTCAGAGAAATTGACACCACCATGTTTTTGTTCGAGTGTCAAAGAGAAACTGATGGGGCAAGCGACTGAAAAGAGACAACACAAGGTGATAGTCGCTTCAACAAAGAGCTCCTTTTCTCCCACCCATTTCAATTGCTAGAACTCATCCTGCACTTCTGCCGCGAAGCAGCACCTGAAAGGCAGGGCTGAGGACCGCATCTGTCTGGTGTGGGAGAGAGAGAGCATATCAGGCAGCTGAGTCACAGCACACTTATTGAAGAACATCGTTTCAGGGGTCTCATTATTTCTGCTCAAACTTAAATATTTTTAGAAGTTTGGCGGCTCCATTCAACTGAGCTGTGACCGCAATGTGACGTCTACTAGATCCTCACTCTCTCCCACAGGAATGCACTCAACCACACTTTGGTAGGAAGGAGATGACTAGCACAAAGTCTATGACTAGAGTGCACTGCAGAGCTCCCGGAGTGCCTCCACTGGAAATCTGCAGGTCAACAGACCACAAACGAATCAGTCGGTTACTCTACAATGTGTGTTTTCACAATAACGATACTTTTCATTGGTTTGCATAGGTATCTGTATGTCTGCCCTATGATGGAGACTGATGACTTGTCAAGGATTTTTCTTTTGCTCTATGAGCACCTAGACTGGAGTGGAGTCTTGGTCTTGGTCTTGGAGTGGAGGTAGCGCCGGACCATGAGGTCACAGGTTCGAATCCTACCTTCAGCACCACCACTGGGTATCTGAGCAAGACCCTTAACCCCAAGTTGCTCCAGGGGGACTGTCCCCTGTAGTTAGGGAATGGAAGTCGCTTTGGATAAAAGCATCTGATAAATGCCGTAAAAATGTAAAGACTCCAACAATCCCTGTGATACTGATTAGGATTGTGGCTGGATGGATAGTTAGAGAGAAGGATGGATGGATGGACAAGTGGGTGTTTCCCCTAGATTTTTGCATCAAGTTGGGCGGAAGACGCTCAAAATGGACTCATCAAGCACATATGGTGCCAGAGTAGTATAAAAAAATACAGTAAGAGCATACTCTAAGGAATGCTGTTTGCTGATGAATTTGATTGTGGATGCCTGTAAACATCAAGAATGGGGAGCACTAGCTGATGTTGTTGTAATAAACTAAAGTACATAAAATAATATATAACGCTTTTTATTAACCCCTGCTCAGGAACATATTTCAATAATAATATGCAATAATATTTTAGCTTCAGGAAAAACGTTATATTTATTTAAGGTCCAAGATTTCTCAGATTAAAGACAGCTGTGACTTTGTGCCAAGTTTCCAATAAGTACGATAAAGCAGCTGCATCCCAAACTGTATACTACTACAGTAGGGAAACAGAGCAAAGCCACTGGAGAAACATTTAGCTATGCAGTATGTTTAGCAGTGTAGTATAGAATAGTAGGTATAGAAGTGTGTTGTTGGTGATACAGCTTTCGTTTTCACACATATATCAGCTAGGTACATATCAGCAATGTTTGAGTGAAACAATTTCTCTATTCCACTTTCAAGACAAGGGGGTGTGCGAGAAGACAGCACTCAGCGGAGGATGGCACACAGTGTGAGGTGGTCGATACAAGAACCACCACTGCACACTGTGTTACATGCCCTGGCACGTATTGTGGTGTTTCTCTCTCTCTTTCTCTCTCTCTCTCTATTAGTACCCTGTGTCATCAGCGACTATACAGCGGTGGATTGGTCCATTCATCCGTCGTTCACTACTACCTCTGACAGCTGATTGGCAGAGAGGGACTCGACTCGTCATTGGATGTTTGTGCACCGGATGTCCCGCCTTCATCTTTTAAAAAGCGGCCAGGAACAACAGAAGAGGAGGGGCTTCGTACCTGGCTGACTTGCAATTGCTTCGTTTGTGATTTGGTGTAATTTGTGAATTCTGTAAGACTCTTTGGTTATTTCTAGTAATATGTTTGGTTTATGTTGTCATTTCGTGGGCTTCGGTCATGGGGTGGAAGTGGCTCAGTGGGTGGGATACTTGCCTCCAGACCAAGAGGTCACAGGTTCGAATCCTACCTTCAGCACCACCACTGGGTCCCTGAGCAAGACCCTTAACCCTAAGTTGCTCCAGGGAGACTGTCCCCTGTAGATAGAGAATGGAAGTCGCTTTGGATAAAAAGCGTCTGATAAATGCCATAAATGTAAATGGTCAGACACCAGTGGTTTTGTGTGGGTAAGATTTTGGGTAGATAGGTTTAGGGTTCTTTTGGTTTCTTTCTTTCCTTTAGTGTTGTCTGTTGTCCCACTCTAGTTACGTTCGTATTATGTGTGTAAATAAGTGTATATAGTTGAATCTGTCTCGGTGTGTGTGTACACATTGTATATATTGTGTTGTATGTATTGTAAATATTAGATAAACTTTGTAAATACTCCTGCACTGTTTGTGTGGACTTCTCATTTTTCTGCCGGAAGTTTGTGGTTTGGTTGCACATGCTACTCATAAAGCCAGAAACTCGGGACGTAACACACTGTCTCCAGATCCCACAGAAGTTGACTGAGCTTTAAAGCAGATGCACAGAAATGAGTTAAATATAAAAAAGTTCATTTGTCCCAAGTGATGTTAATTCCATTTAACGCGACCATATATTTCTCACAATTTTCAAGTGAGGTCATAGTAGATGGAAGAGAAACAGTCGGGTGACTTAGAATAATGTGAGTGGGTCCATAGTCTACTGAGTAAAAGCAAACAAATAATCATTCATTCATTTACTGAGATGCTTTTCATAAGCAGGGTGCTGGGAGACAGCACACTAGAGACACACACTGGACAGGTCACCAGTCAGGTCATCAGTCTACACCCAACAACCTGATATGTCTTTGGACTGTGGGAGGAAAACAGAGTACCTAGAGCAACCGCACACAAAAAGCATGCTGGCTGTCCCAGCTGGGAATCGATCCCAAAACCTTCTTGTTGTGAAGTGACAGTATAAACAAATAAATAATAAAAAAATGAGAGGTAGAGTCATATTGCTCTCTTTTATTGAACCCGATTTTGATAGTTCAGCTTTGTATGCAGCTGACTCAACAGCAGCATTTTTATTAGATGAATGTCTTCTAATCAGAAGTTTATTTTGTGTAATGGAAATGCTTTTGGTGCTCATTTGTACATCTTGCTGTTAGGACGAGGCATTAGAATGCACTCTAAAAAAAGGTATATGTATATGGCTCCCCAGTTAAACTTTTTAAGAAATTGTTCTATATAGCAGTTCCTTAGAGAACCTTTTTGGTACCATATCCAACACTGGGCCACAGGGAGCCATGTTAGATCCAAGCAGCTCTGAAGGTGAATCCTTCCATCGTCCCTCTTCACCACAGGCACCATCTCTATTCAGCAGAACAAGAGCAGTTTAAAGATAGCATTTTCACCAGATCACATGCTCCCATACTTGACCATCAACCAGTAAGACCATGAGGCCAAGCGGCGCGAAGCATTCCTTGCAACTAGGGAGGGTGCGACCGTTCCCCCATTTAGCGATAGCAGATGTTGCAGATAGCCATCTTCAGCACTGGCTTGTTCCACTGCCACCTCCCTTTAACTGCAAATACCTCCTAGAACACACACTCCCTTCCCGCACTCACAAACAGTCTAAATCAGGCAGTTATCCTATACCTCTGCAGTCATATGAGTCGTGCTCAAAAGCCATGCTAGCCTTGACCCTGTTGGAGTAATGAAAAATGAAGAACTGACTCACGATAACTTCTGGAACACAAACACAGTGCAGGTGTGGACACAGCTGTTCTGGCCTAAAGACGGCTGGGTTCATTTCTGTGATTGTCTATAGAGTATGTGGGCAAGAGTGGGCATGCGAGACGTGGCCAAAGATATACATAACCGGCTAGTGAGAAATTCTCTGCCCTTATCCTTCTATTCATGCTGCTCCCACTATAAATATCTCCCCACGGACATTGCCTTGCCTCCACTGACCCGGCCACATTCCCATAAACACTGCCTCGCCTCTACTGACCTGGCCGCATTCCCGGAGCTCCTGGCTGCTTTTAACTTCAGAGTTATGCTGTTAGCATCAAGTGAGGGAGGGGGCAGCAGTGGGGGTGACCTCGTAACCAGTGAATTTGACAAAAAAAAATGATAGTGTGAGAGAGAGGGAGAGGGAGAGAGAGAGAGAGGGGGGGGGGGGGAGAGAGAGAGCTGGTTCTGTTCACTACTGGATAATTGTTTTTAAAACAGATTTTTTAGTTACGATATGTCATCTGTTAATCACCACAACAATATTCAGAAAAGAGGTGTGGGGTCTTTAATGTATGAAAGACATTGCGATCTCACATTACTGATGTTTTTGTTAACAAAATTTGGTTAACCATTAAGATGAACAAGACAAGACACTTGATTCAACTGAATCAAAAAATCACTTAAAAGCCTTTCCAGCCATGTAACGCTCTCGATAAACACCACGTAGATGAAGATTCAATAAACACCACGTAGATGAAGATTCAATAAACACCAC
>JBBPDE010000083.1:22343082-22359844 GCA_037974605.1 Nannopetersius ansorgii | reverse complement strand
ACACACACACACACACACACGCACACACACACACACACACACACACACACACACACACACACACACACACACACAAAGAGCTAAACGGACCTCCATATAGTCTGTATTTGTGTGTGTATATGTGCATGTGGGTGTGTGGTTGTGTACTTATTTAACATGTCAGTGTGTGTGTGTGTGTGTGTGTGTGTGTGTGTGTGTGTGTGTGTTTGTGTGTGTGTGTGTGTGTGTGTGTGCATGTACCGCAGAATTGCTGAATCGTGTTTAATTACTGTTCAGAGACGCGTAATCACGCTCAGATCATTTCTGAGCCAAGCCATCGATCAAAGTCATTTAGGGACAGAAGCTGATACCTGTGTGTGTGTGCTTAACTAATTTAGGATCCTCAGTGATGGATATTGACCCTTAGATTGACAGAACATAGCCTCACATTAGCGCACCCTGAAGGTGAGCACTGTCAGAGTGGACACACAAAGCGTCTGAAACAATGTCCCAGTGTTGCTGACCGTTAAGGGGGTATGGTCAAAGGTCAGGTTTTGTGTGTTTTTCTGTCACAGCATCATAAAAAGCCGACGCTGGGCGGGCCGTTGATCTATCGTGCTGCAGCTAATGTCGGAGAAGCAGCCTTGTGTGAAATGAGGGGCATTGATTGGTCATTGATTTGTGCTCCCTTCTTTTCCCACTCTATGTGGGAAATGAGGTGATGGGGTCCGCGTGTGAGGGGTTCACCTAAACCAGGTGCTTAATGAATCAGGCCGAATGCATCATGCCCTCGCTGTAACCCTGAGGTTAAACACACATTTTCTAAAAGCAGTGACCTGTACCGGGGGGACCCTCCATTATCCTGTCCGGCACCTCAAAGCCAAACCGCTGGACTGATTCTGACAGGCAGCAGGAGATGTTTAAGCAAGTAAATGTTTTTTTACAGGACCCTGAAAATTTCCTGAAAATGTCTTTATATTTTGCTTTGAATTACCTTGTTGCGAAAATAAAATTTTCTGCCTGTCGAACTGTCTTATCTGTGGCATATTGAGAAGAAGAAATGTGCATAAATGTTTTCCTGTGACAGGCAACAAAGTGCCTAAAGATAAAAGGAGCCTAGATAAAGGAGCTCCACCCACTCAACGTTCAGCACCACCAGTATACTGATCACCGCCTGATCATGTGGAATCATCTGCTCCTGGTTCTTCACAGGTTCAGGACTTCAGTTAGAGGCTCTTTGTTCTGCTTGAATGATTCATATGTAGGTCACTGTGTGTCTTAACCAACAGAAACATTCCTCTGAAACTGGTTAAGTTCAGGGACTGGACTGCAGATGAGACCCTGTGAAAAAAATACAACAAATAGTCTGGGTCTTTGGAATCAAAATATGAAGAAATTAGGGGTATATAGATTAGCCTCACCCATTCTTTCTAAAGGTATAGAGAGAGTTCACTACAGACTGCATTTTAAAGGTGCTTTCACACCTATAGTTCTATTGCTTTAGTCCGCACCAGTCAGAGAAATGTTAAAATGTAGTAAACAGAGGTGGGTACGGTTTGCTTTCACATATGCAGAGTTCTAAACAAACCAAAATAGACTGCGAAGACCATCAGCACCGGAAACAGACTATTTTCAGAACAGTTTAAATGAAATTTGATGCATAAAAATTCTTTATAAGTGGCTAAGACATGACCAATGATCAATGCTATTCCATATAAACACTTAAAAGACACAAAGAGGAAAGGAAAATTCAATACACTTTTTTATCCAACCTATTTTTCCTATCCATAACTGAGCTCCGTTTAAAATGAATAGATTTTGACCATTTTCTCATACTTCTTAAAACCAGGTCCTGAGAAAGAGGCCTTCCGCTAATCTCAGCCTGATCCCAGTTTAAGGTCTTAAAATGAGCTTTCTTTTCTTTCACTGCCCTGATCTTTATTCAGCTCACATCCCTAGTTCTTCATATAAACCAGAAGATCCAAAATACACGTTTAGCTTATACATGAAATAAGTCTTCACAATCAAATTCAAGTCTCAACTAGCAAATTCAGACAGTTTTGAGACCCATAAGGGCCACACTGCTCCCTTGGCGCTGCCTGGCTGTCCGTTGCTTCACTCTGTGAATGGGTTAAATACAGAGACATGCTGTTCATACTGTGTGCTGTGGTGTGTTCATTTATGTCATTTTTTCTTCACTTTAAAGAGAACAAAATCTGCAGAGAATTTTTGCTTTTGCTCATTTTTCTCCTAAAAGGGAGGAGAAAGAAGTCAAGACTTCAGTAATATCCAATAATATTCAACCACAGAATTATAGGAGCATTTTAGATTGAATTCTCCTTTAAATAGATGTGTTTTTATTAGTGATGTACTGTACTATTAATGACCAGGTGTTTCTTAGAAATAATCAAAATCAGCATCGTGTGTTACCCGACTGAGGTGTCTAAACTTCTGTGTAGTCATACACTCAGTCAGATAACACTCAGTCAGATAACACACAGTCAGATAACACATGATGCTGATTATATAGTCATGCAGTAGTTTCTACTCAGGAAGCTCCTCAGTTCCTCATGAAGATCATGGCCTACTGTGGAGATCAGCATAGCACTTTGTCCTGCTTTGTAGTGTTCTGTGAAAGGCTTCATCTATATTTAAAGAGTTCTTTGATTTCCTCCTTTGAAGGCAGACAGTTGCCAATTGCCAGCACCCGCTCCTTGAAGGCTGTCCCATCAGCTTGCTGGGAAGTGTCCCAGGGCAGAGGTCCCCAGCCACAGGGCCACAGAGCAATACTGCGCAATTTGGTCCCGGGCCACATAGAAAGACAGAAGAAATAATATTTAATTGATTATCAGAGTCTGAAAGATCTTTTATTTTGAAAAAATGTTCATCATGTGATACATCAAAGATTTACCCAACAAGCTCTCACAAATGAGTAATAAACAAATGTCTTCGGGGGGCTTCTGTGAAAAGGGAAAAAGGCCCAAGGAGGAGACAGAAGAGCCTTCTTTGTGAAGCAGGATTTTCTGCAGTGACAGCGACTAAAACCAAATCATGGAGTAGACTGGACATAAGTATCACACTTCGCTCTCCTATTACCCCCAGATGGGACAGACTCGCGGAGGGAAACAAGCACAGGGCTCCCACTATGTCCATGGAATGGTGAGTTGTACCTTTGATTTTAGTTGTACCTATACCGGCTCATTAAATTATTGTTTTACATGAAACAGGTCCGTGGTGCAAAAAAGGATGGGGACCGCTGCCTTAGGCATCAATATGTCCTGCCGACCCACTACTGTTCACAGCTTCTTCCATACAGCAACAGTCTTCAGGTGTGACAGGAGGGATTGTTTGTGTTGTGATCTTTTGGGTTCTTGATCTGAAATAGGCTTCAGAGCAGAGAAAATGCTAGCAATGTAAACATACATCAATATATAAGAATGCATTGATCTGTGTCTTGGAACACTAAGCAATAGTTATTAATAATAAAGATATTCAATAAAGCAAATGGATTCCTTGTGGTACTTGGGTGTTTGGTAGTTAGTGGAGTACTGGATGAAAGCAGCCTAGCAGTAGGACAGCTAAAAAAAAAAAATGCTAAATTAATAAATAAAATACAATCATAAAGGGCAATAATTGGAAGACAAGCACCATTAGCTCCAATGAGGGGCTTGTGAGAGAAAAATGACTGTAATAAACTGCCATAACTATCGACGAAGTGTCTCCTAAGCAGAGACACAAGCTGTTCGGACTGGCCTCTTACAGTTACCATGCCAAACCTCAGCGCTTAGACACATGTTTCTATGTTATTACATATATTTCTGAATTTATATAAATCTACTACCGTGCACTCCTCGCATTTTTTTAATCAAATAAAATTATATGGTAGTGAAATTCAGAGCGCTGATGATGCTCAGCTGGAATGCCATTAGCCTGCAATCCTTCCCTCCTCGCGGCCCATCAAGACTGGTCACCGGGGGCATCAGACTGGAGGGGTTGCCATGGCAACAGCTCCTTTGTTACATAACCTGTGATTGGAAGAGAACATTGATGGAGGGGCGGGTTTGGCTGACTTTTTCAACACAGCAACAAAGCATAACCCCCATGACAATACCAGCTTATATATATATCAACATGGTCTGGTCTAATGCAGACCAGTGATACACTGTGATTCGTGAGTAATGTCAAAGGTCAGAGGAGAAAATCAAAGCAACTGGCAATGGACGAGACAATGAAGCCCCTGCCTTTCCAGCCCTCGCTGTGCCCTCAGTGGAGAGAGTCTTCATCTGGCTTTAAGTAAGGATTAAGAAAGAATCCCCCCCACACACACACACACCCTGCATTCTGACCTTCTGCTCTTTTCTCTGGGGGAGATTCAGGAAAGCATGCATGTTTGGCCGTTCCGGGCCAGAGATTTATGGGTGGCAAAGGACCAGAAGGGCCTGAATTAATTTTTAATGGCCACCACACTGCCACTGCATCCACCCCTTGCACCCCCCACTGCCATGCCTTGAAAGAAGCCAGAGCCTTAGCACTTTCTTCCTAAAGAGAGGAGCCCGGACTCTGTGGGTGAATAGCATATGAAGTGGGTGGGTAGGTGGGGATGGGGTAAGAGGGGTGAGGGGCACTTGTACTGTGCCACAGCTGCCTCTTTGTAGGATTTGTGTGGGCATTGGTCAGCGGTCAGCTTTTGTTTGCCCTCCATTCTCACTCTCTCTCTCTCTCTCTCTCTCTCTGTCCACAACTGGGTTGGACAGACAGCCATGAGTCAGCACTGAGGGGGATTTATTGCAGATTGATTAAATTAGCATTTGTTCAGAAAGAGCGACATCAGCTTGTCAACACACGCCGCCTCCCTCCCCCTACATGAGGCTACACAACGCAGACAGACACACACACACACACATACAGACACACACACACACATACAGACACACACACACACACACACACACACACACACACGTCAGGCCACGACAAGTTTATTGCACAAGCTGCCAGAAATGATTGACTGGAGAGACAAGAGATAAGACAGAGGGAGAGAGAGAGAGAAAAAGAGGCACAGCATTGGATAGCAGGTCTCTCGCCCACTCCCCTTTCTGTCTTTCCCCCTGTATCTCTCCCTGGCAGTGGAGGTGGTGGGGGGGAAAGCAATGCTGAGGAAATATTTGAAATTGGACACAGAGACCATTAAAGCTCTGCTGACAAGCTCTCTTTATGATACGGCCATCAAAGCCATCTGCTATTTTCTGCTCAATTAAACTGCTATGAGATCTCAGATCAATTAATCTCGCCCGGTAATGGCTTTATATCCTTGTTGGCCTTCTTATAGCCCAATATTTCTGTTTTGTATCATAACAAAAGGGCTTGAAAAATCTATACTCCTGCTCCACTGCCCTCTTCCCCCCTTATTTGCATTACACTACCTACACTACACCACTACTACTTTGCTTTTATGACCTTGTTTAGTAGATGTTTATTATATTGTAATAGTTCTTATTAATTTTATTATAAATATTGTAATAGTTCTTATTAATTTTATTATTCTTATTGTGGTTCTTGTTGTGGTTGATTTTATCATTGCTTTTGTTGCTTCTTCTTTGAGGCTTGAGTCCTTGCTTTATGACAACTTAAACTGTAAAAAGAGCTATAGAAAACTGAAATTAATTCTTCGTCTTCTTCTTGGTCTTCGTCATCGTCTTCTTCTTGCTGGTGTATCACGGTTTCTCATCTTTCTAGTCAATGTTATTTAACCTTTTTCCCCCAGTAGCCATAAAATTCCATACAATGTCCCACTCTTCAGCAGGTCCCTCAGATCAATCCTGACTTTTAATATGTTTCACTTGATTTGAATAAAATACTTGATTACATTCTATTAATAAAAATATCTGAAGGGTCAGGTTTTGTTCCACATGCAGAATGGCCAATAGGGGGGCATTGTGTTATTTAAATAGGAGTATCTCATCTTTCATAGTTAAATACAGGTATCTCTCACATAGGACAATGAGGGCTAGACAAGGGAAAGATTGTGAGTTTGACCCCAGTTGATGGTGTGAGGGCAGTTGTTGCTGTAGTAAGAGCATTAACACGCAACACTAAGCGTGTTGAGTCTAATGACATTGCGTTAGTGTCTGCACAAGGTACAGTGGAGCTTTATATGCCGTGTGCCAAACAGGAAGATAAGTATGCAACAGGTTTCTTTTGAACCAACTGAAAAGACACCAAAGAAGAGTCCGAACTGTCAATAGATAATTTTATTAGAGCCAAACTACAGGAAGGGAAAGTGTCAGAGGCAGCTACCCACTACCCGGGTATACCACACATTTGAAATATCTTCACACGCAAATGTGCACACGACAATTTAATGCAAAACACCATCAAAGACAAAATACTTTTTCCCATTTACATTGCACTACACACCCACACCATTACGAAAACCGGGTAGTCGGCAGCTGCACTCTGGTTTCAGCCAGCAGCCCCTGGGTAGTGGCTAGAAAAGATACATATAAAAAAATTCTCTTTATTCTACAGAATCTCATAAGACTTAAACACAAAAATGAAGTTGCTTAAACCCAAGCAAAAACAATCCCTGAACGCTGGCTGGACCACCTAGGGGAAGGTAGATGGCAGGCAGAGTCTCAGCGCAGGTCGGCCGCCCTGACTGGGACAAAAGTAAACTAAAGATTGGACTGCCTAATGGTGGACTGCCACCATCTACCTTACACACAGCTGACACACAGGAGACCAAGGCTGAAGGCCTCTACAGACACCCCTTATATAGGCCTTCTTCTTCTCCTCATCCCTCTGCTGAATACACCAGCTCCCCCCACTGCTCTGATCACACATTACACCCATTTTCCCTATAAGTCCATCTGGTTACAAGTACATCGGGCAAGAGATCAAATAAAAGACTGGAAATTATAGGAAAACCAGTAAGTGTCCCAGTAAAGTGTTGGAACCTCACAAGTCACCAGAATGGCTTCAACACATTTAAAACAGCATTCTACAGTCTCTACAACTGTTTAGAAGGGATGGAACAACATTTGTAACAACAACATTCTCTGTGTTTGTTTTGATGATGGTTGATGGTGGAGTGTGGCCTAACACATCTGTCCAAATGGGTTGAGCCATAATTTTCATCCTTGTCAAATCATTCAGTGAGCCCTGTTCTGTGGAAGGGGAATGGGTCACTTCCATCATGAAAGAATTGTTTCTTCATAGGATAAAAGGGGCCAGTCTGAATGACCACAAATTGAGTAGCCTAAATTATACGTATTCAGAAAAAAAACAAAAAAAACCCAAATATATCTACCTACTGCCTTTGGCAGTAGTAGTTGTGGCCATGACTTGATGTGGGAACTTGATGACTTGATGTGGGAATATAATTAACTTTAATTAACTAATTTAATTAAATATTTAATTCACCTATTTATTAAGACGTCAAGTCCATTCAGGATTCTGTTCCTGTGCCTTTGTAATATGTGGTCATGCATCACTTTTATTAATAAGGAGTGTCACCAGCAAGGCTCTGTAGTTAATTCTTTCCCGTGTTCCCAAGGCTCCTAATACCGATGCTTTTTCTGTGGCCCTGGGTTGGCTAGGGCGGCCTGTGTGGCACATTACTGTAGAACCACCCAATATGCAGAGGCTGGGAATGGAATTCGAGCCTCCCATGTGGCAGGGTAGAATTCAAGCATTGAACCACCCGCTGCAGGCCTTGTGAAGTCAGAAATGCCAGAGGGTCTGCCTTAAAAACATGGGGTGGGATTTTAAACCTGGAGATGCACGATGGTGGTGCGGGAGTTACTTTTTTGTGGCAATTTTAGTTTTTTTCCCAGTAATGCCATAAGGCTATCTGGAGCATCACTGTTTGAAGTGTACATCTGCTGACCAAGCTCCAGTATTTAAGCACTCAATATTACAGTGGGTTGTTTGGGTTGAAGCACTGGTGGTTTGCTACAAGTTCCTTGTAACTCAGCAGATGGCTTTGCATGCAAACTGTAGCAATCAATAGATTGGAAGTCATTATTGATAGGTCAGTAACAAAGCTAGCATGCATGTTGAAGTACAATATGTACAATATATTTGAAAACATGTCCAGTATGTGTAATAGTGTGGTTATTTATGTATTTTTCCATATTCTTTGAATGTTTCATTGCTACAGTTTACCTCCATTCGTCTGGTCAAACTCAAGCAACTCTGACCTATTGATCAGGACATTTGACAAACTTGGCACAGAGACCCTCAATGGAACACAGGGGTAACACCTGCTAAGCTCTGAGCTCACAACACTTAAAGCATATGGATTTCCAATACGCTTAACACTGACCTTTCGCATGACAAAACAGGGTTCTTGTTAAGCTAAAGGTTGGGTACGTTTTATGTATATATATGTAATATATTTTAGTGTCTGAGTGTCTTTATGTGGCTGGCAGGTTTCATAAATGTCTCCATAAATGTCTTTTCCATAAATATGGGCTTAAGACTCCTAAGAAGTTAGACATAGTTAAATTGTATTTGGTTGTATGATATGAAAACAAGAGCAAAACCTGATATTCCCCCTTGGTGGCGCTAACTAAACAGAACTAAACAGAACCATTCAAACCCCTCCAAACTGTCATTAAGCCTCAACCTTGTTGTTATCATGTCCTCAACTCTCCTCCCAGTTCCTAGTGTTTTGAACTAAATGATTACCCTTGTCTTTGCAGAGCCTAACGCAATTACTTCCTACGTCACCCATGCCCGGTGTCAACAGCCTCCCCTCACCGTCTCGACTGCTCCAGAGAACCCTTCCCTGACCCCAGTCGTAATTGAATTAAAAGCGCATTAGGGAAAATGAATGGGATGGAATTGAATCAGATGCTGGCGAAGGTCACAGGCTTCCAGAGACACGAGGCTTGCTGCTAACTCTCCAGGGCTTGAATGGAAAGACAAAAAGGCCTGAATTCATTGTGAGATACTGTGCAGTGGCCCTGAGTGGTATTAGCAGCCCTCTCTTTCTAGGAAACTGGATACAAATGAATGGAAAGTATATTGGAGTGGACATGTTGTATTTCACCAGGGCCATATTCCCCCTTAGTTTATTTTTTTCATGATGTTGATTGAGGGTGCTGTTTAATAGATAATCTTTGAGTTAAGACCTTGTGACTAGGAAGACCACAGGATATGATTCACATTCTTTTCATATTCAGCAAACCACCTTTGCACCCTCTTGCCATGTATTTGAGAGCATTGAAACATCATAAAGTAAAAAAGGCAGTTGCCAGAATTACTGTATTGATTTGCAGTGACCCTTTCTGCTTTGTGTGCCCAACTGATAGCAATGCCCCTGATAGTATAACAAAGCCATTATGCCCATAAAGTGTAGGTGTCAATCATTCAGGCCACACATGCAATTGACGACTTGTAGAGAAGGTCTTAAGGTGTGATTTATCTGTCATTTTTTCCACTCATTCCACTTTTTTCAACATAGTTCAGATATGCATAGTTTTTTTACATAGTTCAGATATGCTAACTGCAATGATATCATTTTTCATATTCAGTGACCTGTAATTGGAGGCATTATCATTCTGGAAGAAACCAGGAATTAACTGGACCATGCAACACACCTGCGTGAAAGCATCTGTACATTTTTTTCCACTCATTTTTTTCAGGTTTCCACTTGTCTCATTTAACATTATGTTAACCAACTAGGCATTGATAGATTACATGCATCTTACTTCCATAAGATCCCAGTGTCTCTGTTATGTCCTCCCTTGTCTCAGTTGACAAAAAGAACATGAGGAAGAATAAAGGTTTGAAAGAGAAAACCATGTAAAAGCAGGGAGGGCAGCTCCTTGGAAGATACCAGAGACAAGAACATGTAGAACTTAAATCCCACATCAGAAACTGTGCCAGAAGATCTGAAATTTTTAATAGAGATATTGCTATCTACTGCTACCTGGAATTTCGCAGTGTCCTGGCTCTTTCAGCTAACCCAGGTGATCACTGTTACCGTCAAATGATCAGAGTCTGAATCAGGTGTGTTTGTAATGGAAATAAGGTCCTTCAGGAGCTCTGCAAAAATAAGATTTAACCAGCCTACAGACTGAAAGCTGATACAGTGTGCAGGCAGTTCATTTCCATCTCTCTCGCTCCTTTCCTCAGCCCACCCGGTAGCTCTTTGCTGCGCACTCAGCAGAAAGCTATGTTGCTGAATTACAGGCCAAAGGACCAGAGGCTTGCTCTCTAATGAAGAGAGACAGCCGGTGTCAGGGTGTCCCATAAACCCCAGCGAAATACACGCCTCCCCAGAGAGCCTGGTGTGAGCTCACAGAGCCTGGTGCCAATCACTCGTTTTTCTTTCCTTACCATGATAAAAAAAATAGAGAGAGAAAGAGGAGAGAAATGATGGGAGGTAGAGGGGGGCAGTGGCAGAAGGGGCAAGAAAGGAGAGACAGAGGAGAAAAACATGGTCTTCTCTAGATCCCTTTATAGAGAGTGCAGGGCAGAAACTGGGCCAGCTTCATTGATCCAGAGGCTGAGGTATTATTAGATATCGTTGCAAAGGTGATATGAGAGCTTCTATCTAATATCCTGTATACCCAGCAGTCAGGGACACAGGAGGCAAGCTTAGGGCCGCAATTGTAGCACTGCTTCTTCAGTGATAACTGCTCGCTTTGGTCCGAGAACCCTTTCGGCGGTGTCCGCATGTCTCTCGGGGTAGAAGCGTCAATTCTGGCTGGCCAAATAAGATAAGGGAGTCATTGTGTATGACCATTCAGCAGTCCACCCCATCAAATATTCATGGGCGGGCGCCAATTCTGAAGTGAAACGAGCCAATTTGTTCTGGGAGATTGGGCGTCCAGATACGAGGGGGTGATAGCAAGCAGATCCCCAAGGGCCCCTGGGGTCCAGCGTACAGGACCTGCCTCCTTCCACAGATGTCTTAGCAGTGGAAATGGACTGAGGCTGAGAGAGCAAGTCTCATGCTAATGGGGATCTGTCAGTGGGACCAATCTGAAAGCAGGTGCAAGAGAGAAAAAGCAAAGGCAAAGGAGTGGGAGGGGTAAGTCTTGAATAAGTCAGATCAGAGAGAATAAGTCAAATCTAAATGAGGGGAGGGATGTGGGCTCTGTGATACAATGGGGGGCTGGGGATGCACATAGGGGTTACGGAAAAGGTACTGTTGTGTGGGTAAAACAATCACCATGTATGTGAAATATAAGTCCAAGGCTGCAGATTTAGATTTCTTGAATAGTAATTGCCCGTTCAAGGGACTGCAGATGTAATTTTACCCTTTATCTTAAATTATTGTGCCCTTGAGCAAGAAGATAACCAGACACGAACAGATAAGGCACTGAATGCCTCACTAACTGTTCAGATCAAAATTCAATACACGGTCAAAAACAAGAAAAAAAACCCAATGAGGATTTCTGCTAGTATCCTTATAGGATTATGGTAGTATGGTAGCGCTATGGTAACAAGCATTTCTGGTCTGTTCTAGATAAAACTTGAAGTTTGAAACAGACATGTAGTTCCCCCATTCATAAATAATAATAAAATTAGGCCTCTTCTGAAGACCTAGAAAGGGCCTCTGCCATTAGGCTGGGATTGGAGAACTACTGAAAAACAGACCTTAATGATAATTCATAAATTCGCTGAAGCTGATGCTCTAAAGTCTCTCATGTAGGGCGGGATCATATAGAAGAACCATATATGGACCAATATAAGGACCAATTGCTTGAATAGACTAGCTTCAACAAATGACAGCCTGAAAGCAGTAGCCCTAGGACCATCTAGTCATTCTGTAGGGCAGAACACTATAGAAGATAAATATGGCATGCATGAACCAGTAGATCATAAAAGGATAGTAACATCCAACCGAATAACCTCGCCCAGCTTAGAAACACGTCAGCCTGAAAACAGTAGCCTAGAGACCATCTCAACAAAATTGATTCTGAAGTTATATCTCCGTGTGCCTCTGGAATCTTTGGCTCGTAAAAAATGCGGCCCCCAAAGCGGCAGTGTTCCTTCCAGACTAATCACCCTATGGCTCAAGGAGATTACAGCTGGAGCCAGCGGAGCCAGAAAGCCACCAAGGGACCGGAGCTGACAAACTGTTGCCGCACAGTTTTCTTTATGGGGGCAGTAAATACTCCCTCTGCTAGAGTTAGAGGCAAGATGTGTGCCAGGCTAGCCAGCTGAAACAATCCAGAAATTATCCACTTTATATTCCAAGCCCTCCCCCCCTAAAACACCTACCTTAAACTCCTACCATGTTATTCAATCTCTACCTCATTCATTATTTGCTATGACTGGAGGGCTGTAGTCCATGGTGGACTGTTCTCAGCTGAAGAAGGACACAGACATACTGGAGGCATATTAGTGCTTAGTAGGTACAGCATTGTGTTGCAAGGGCTTTGTGTGTTAGTCTAAATAGTCTCATTATCATTATCATCATCATCATCATCATCATGTTCTCCAATACTGGACGGCACATTGAGCAGCAAGCACTCTCCATCTGTCTCGCTGGCTGAGGCACGTTCACATCTGTGCCATGACACGCTGACCATCTTTGGGTCTGCTTAAAAGGTCCATCGGCAGTTGATTTTTGGGTTCCGTTTCCATTTACCATTAGGTGGTACACAAGTCAGAGCTGTCTTTGCATATCTTTCATCAGAAAGACATAATATATGACAAGCCAACTTGAAAGGCTGATCCATGATTATCTCCTGTGTAGTTTGTGACTGGGCTCATTTCAAGATCACTTCATTGTGCACTCGGGTCTCGCCAGGTCACTCTGAGAAATTGTCAGAGACAATGCTGGTGAAATGCGTTTAGCCTCCTGTCTGTCCTGGCTGTGCTATTCCATGTCTCACTTGCGTACAACACTGTCAGCAGTACGATACTTGTATACAAGCACAGCTTGATCGTTGTGGTGATGGACGAAGATGACCCGATTCGGCACATCTGTTGGTACACAGCAGCTCCTTTCCTGATCTGGCAGTTCACATCTAGTACTGAATCTCCACTGTTGACTAGTATGCTGCCCAGGTATGTGAAGTGGTCAACCTCTTCCAGGTCTTGCTGGTTGACTCTGACTCTGTCTACTGGGACCTTCATCTTGCTGGTGTTAATTCTTAACCCGATCTTTTCTGCGTTCGTCCAGGTCCTTTAATCTCAGTTTGTCTCTCCACTGAATTCCTTTTCCAGGTACTTCGGCTACATGCTTCAGGACGATATAAATCCCCAACAGGAAAAGCAGTGGAGAGAGAGTGCATCCCTGTCGCACGCCGGTTATGATGTTGAAGAAATCAAAACAAACCAACAGTTGTTGTTTTTCAGCAGACTGTTGCAGGATGTCACATAGTTGGAAGATCTGTTTAGTGCAGTGCTGATTGCTACGGAAGCCTGCTTGCTCCTCTCGGAGAAGTCTGTCAACAGCTCTGCAGAGTCGATGTCCTAAGACAGTGCAGAACACTTTGCCGGGACTGATAGCAGTGTGATGCCACCCCAGTCAGTCAATTTGCCTTTTTTCTGAGCAATTCTTCAGAGAACTCGTCATGTCCACCAGCCTTGCCATTTTTAGGGCCTTGATTGCATCTTTTGTTTCCTGTTTAGTGATTGGATCCTCACAAACTTGAAGTGCAGCAGCCACTGGCTCTGTGATGAAGTTCAATAGTGTTGGTGGGTCTCCCTAAAATGTTCCAGCCATCTATGGTCTTGCTCTGCTTCGTTTGTCAATGTTCTGCCATTATTGTCCTGGCATGTTTATGCTACACCCACTCCTGTCAGCTCCCTCAGGGAGCTAAATAGTCTAAAGCTGTGTTTTTCAACCTGTAGATTGCACAGCACCAGTTAGAAGATAGAGTTGGTTGTCAGTTGTGTGGTCTGTGTGTTGACAAGGGTAGAGAATATCTGGTCCAGAGAAACTGTGCTTCAACAGGACAAGTGTGTAGGTGGAGCTACACTGGTCACTAAGCATGCATGCACATATACAGGCCCAACCATAAAATTGTCCATTATAGACGGCACCCAGATCTCCTGGGGGCAGAAGAAATGGCAAGGAAGAATAAAGCAGACATGTAGGGAAGGGTGTCAGGGAAGTTTGGGCAATGTCATTGGTAGCAAAGAGTCCTGGGAATCGGAGGAGACAGAGAAGCGTGAGACGACTGTGACCTGGCCACTACCAGAGTGTGGAAAATCTCTAGGAGAAATTACTCACCATGAGTCTGGAATATTGAGCGTGACATTTTGGGTTTGCCCTACAGCGACAGCAGGCATGCAAGGGAAAGCGTGAGGAAAAAGATGAGACAGATAATCAGGAGAGGGTCATAAAAGCCAAACAGTTTGCTGTAGAGATATGGATAAGAGGCTATGAATAAGACAATGTTATCTGGCTAATGAGACCCCTATGGGTATGTATGTCATGCCTCCGTTTTCCTCTGTTTGGGATTATTTTTGTGTTTTGTAGAGGATTATTGCACTGTGGTTTTGAGAAATTAGTTTTGCAGGGGGCTTATTTCAACACAGCCTCCTGCTTTTCATTTTAGGAATGTAATTACAGATATGAACAAATTCACCTCAACGTTTTTTACTGCGGCATTTTACTAATCACAACTGTCTAATGTGATGCAATACTAATTTGCACAGTCTCTCGCAGGATAATGAGGGTGGAAATTCCCACATAGGAAACAATATAATACTATCGATATTTGGCCTATAATACAATATTGTCATTCTGCAACTTGCAACTGGCTCTACAGCCGTCTTTGACTCAAAATTCCTATCCAATTTCCACAAGAGATGAATGAGGTCTTACGCCACCTTATGGACTTCAGGAGCATGAGAGTAAATGTTTACACCAAAATAAAAGTATAATAAATCTATTTTAGAAGTAATACATTCATATAAAATTTTTAAAATAGTTACGCTAGTGATGCTATACCAGTATAATTTTGTGACAAAAAATGTACTGTGTCAGTGAATGTATTGTGTCAGTGAATCTATGCTGTCGGTGAATGTACTGAATGTGTGAATGTACCGAGGTGAGTGTACTGAATCAGTAAGTGTGCCAAATAAGAAAGTTCACTGAATTCATATGTGAAAGGAATCAAATGTACTTCCACCTTAGTCTGTAGGAACACATTTGATCTCATATAGACGTTTGATATGCTTTGATCACTCTGTGGCTTTACTAATGCGCTTTTCTTCGGAGCATTAACGTACGGTGGCAAATGTACGGTGGCAAACGATTCAATTATTCCCTGTTTGCACGAGCACACATGTTCAGTGATCTCTGCGTGCTTTCTACGTACAGCAAATATCCCCCCCATGTTTAATTAATGAGACAAATGCGTTAGCCGTTTACTTGTCAGCTAATTAAATACTGCTGACGTGTGCGCACTGAATTAGCTTTGTGGCGCTTAATGGTGCAACGATACAATCTGCATATCTTGGATTCTGCACACGTGCTGGAACTGTAATGGATTTTAAATGGGTTTATGGAAAAGGATTAGTGGAAGTTTGTCTCTGTGGGCATTGGGGTAGTGCTCAATTGCTGGCCAATGCTGGGCTTAACTGGTGGTTACTTCGCAGAGGTAAGCGGATAGAGTAACTAACTTTGTGAAGCATTATGAGCTCCATCTACCATATTGTTTCACTACACTGGTGTACCAGAAGAGACCCCTTTAGGTCTTGTTGGAATCATTATTGTAGAACATCAGAATCAGGACTCTGATATCTAGATAGGGCATTTTGGCAGCTGTACTGAATGCCTTACAATTGAGATTAACTACCAATGTACAGTTACAAGGAACTGACAGTATAATCAACCTATCACATGGGGGAACCAACTTGGATTCCAGACCAAAAAGAATATAGTAGCTCAACCAGTGACTTTTAGGTCAATTGCTGAAAAATATCAGTGGCAGCCGGGAGTGTTTACTGAAAGACTGTAAAACTGTACATTCAAGCTCAAACATTTGTTGATAAGTCTTTTTCAGTCTTCAAATAAAATCTGTAATGCTCCACAAGAATATGTTTTGCTATGAATTTTGCAATGAATGGCATAGCTACAGTTCACAGCAGTGACACTGATATGGTAAGAGTCATGGTACTGTGTGTGTGTAAGACTGCTATGAGTGGGGGCACACACAAGTTGCACTGTTGAGGGTTGCCCATCACCTAAAATTAACCAGCCAAGAGCAGCTCTGTGGAACATTCTTGAAGGACTAAAGGATGAATAACACAATCAACAGATGTGCTATCGTCTCTAACTAACCGTTAACTGTGCTCTAACTCTAACTGTTCTGTAAGAGGCAGCTCTAATAAAGTGGCCAGTCTGAGCACTTTATATTTTACAGTATAAAACTTTGGGGGTAGGTTATTTAAATACACTTTGAGTAAATACTGACTATAAAACCTATAGCTGACCTATAGATTTCTGTTAGCAACTCAGCACAAGATCAAACCAGATGAATGCCTTGAGTGTATGGAGAAGCAGCTGACTGTCCCTTGGCCCTGAGTAAAGAAACCACCTACGTGAACAGCTCCCTCCTGAAGGCTGAGGCAATCATGACACAATCAGTGGATTAACAGTATCATGCACACACACAGACACATACACACGCCCATCTCAGGAGGACACATCTCCTGGCTGGGCAGCTAAGCAACACGAGATGCTGAGCAACGGATGCCCATAGCTGGCATTCATTTTTTCACACCTCTGTGTGTGTGTGTGTGTGTGTGTGTGTGTGTGTGTGTGTGTGTGTGCGTGTGTGTGTGTGTGTGTGAGAGAGAGAGA
>JBBPDE010000083.1:22317870-22330078 GCA_037974605.1 Nannopetersius ansorgii | reverse complement strand
TACACAGAACATGAAAACAGACAGGGGACAAAACTGAACAAAAAAGGACGGCCTCTAGCGGCCGTCAGCCGTAACAATTATAAAACTGGAATGTTTATGTGGCCAAAGAAAGCCTTTTTTGCGTTGCATAAGAAATGCTTTTTGAGCGGGAAAAACATTGATTGTAAATTAAAATATCCCTGAATTAATTTTATTTTCCAAATAAAAATATTTCTGACCATTTTATACACTGCATAACAGTATTGGGTTGTTTGAATACATTTCTGCAATCTGGAAGCTTTCCTGCCTCATACAGACAGAGCCATTTGGACCCCAAGACAAATGCTGAATGTTGTAGAATGACTATCCGCCTTGACAAATAACCCAGCTTCTGGCATTTTCACAGGCCTTGTTGATTGCTTGGAGCTAGTGGCCTTTGGCTAAATCACCAGACAAACTGAATGCTTGCGTGACCATTTTGTCTTCGCCAACGGCTGTTTGCATTTTCTTGTTCTGGCTCAGTGCAAACGACTTGCATTTTTAATGGCTTCATGTTTGCACCTTATATTTGTCTGTTAGTGGGAGGTGCCATTTTGACACACATTGGCTGGGATCATTATACAGTTTCATAAACATGTCTCTGGCAACCTTTCTGAGGGAGCTTTTGAAGACAAACGTTCCATTCACCACCACTGTGAATAAGTTTTACCCCGAGGCATTTCACCGTAATGAATGACATCTTAACTATTAAATTAGGCCGACATTTGTAAAATTTGGGGGGGGCTCCTCTGTAGGTAAATTGCAGGACCCATCAACTGGAACCAAACCCATGGCATAAAGATAAGCTCCTCAGTCACTGAGCCTCTGCCATGCACGAAAGCCAGCTCAGCGCTGGTGTCACAGCCATTTGTGGGTGATGCAGAGACAAGACGAGGAATGACATGTTGTCACAGGTGCACAGATGCAGTGGAGATAATTGCACAGTGGGACAGACTAGTGGAGACAAGCATGTCATGCTGCCACCATGCTCTCCATAATGACTGCTCCAAAACCAGGTTCGTCACTCCAGGAACGACAGCTAAACGGCAAGCCATGGACATGCATGCTTGCATCGAGCCAAGGCTTAAGGCCAGGTATCAGAAAGCCAGACTGAATTCGAGGCAGTGATGTTTGGTTTCCATTTCCCACTTTTGCATTTACAACAGTATTTGCTGCAGGGCATGTCAGACGTGACTCATTTTTTATCGGCACCAGACAGTCTCTCCTCTTCCGTGGTGGCAACAGGGGGTCTTTGCCAGCATGAACTGGGCTTCAGGGTTATTAAATATGGTTATGGCTGGATGAGGCTATGGCTGATGTTGGGTTCTGGGTATGTAAAGAAGTGATGGCTGAGGCATCTCACCCCTTTATAAAAGGCAAAAGGCTGTACCAAAAAATCTGTGAGTCAAACCTAAGATGGCAGCCTATAGTGGCGATGTTTTGTCCATTTTTACGGTTTACAGTAAGTGCCCTAAACCACATCCAAGCCTGGCCCACTTTGATGTACAGCTGGATGTGGTTCACTCAAGGCTAAATGCAATTTTCGGGGTATTTACAAAAAAGATTTGGGTGGATATTGACTTTTAAAGTCTGTCAGCACTGTTGCCCATTTGCATTCACACTCTAAAAAATGGCTCTTTGCAAAAGAGGACAAACAAAGATGAAACAAACAACATAAAAGTCCTTATCTGCATTCTGAAGTGGATTTTACAGCCCGTCCGCAGCAAGCGCTGAAAGAGAAGCTGTCCTTTCATTGCAGCAGCGCTTACTTTATATGCAAACTGGCTCGTCGGCTCTGAGCCAGACAGTCTAAGCCGAAGCGGACAGACAAACGGAATTTACTGCCATTTTCCGTAACAATATCCTCTGAATGTCAGTACCTCAGGGCCTGGAGCAGGATGGTGGTGGCGGTGGTGGTTTGGAGGGGGGTTGAGTGATAAGAAAGAAAAGAGTGGTCAGTTGGTCCTGCCACTCTTGTCCACCTTGCCCTACTCTCACCCTGCTGTGAGCGCTTTACCCTGAAACGCTGTCTGCCCCTTTCTCCGTCATATCTACACACTCACGCACCCACCCGCCCGCTCACTCCCCCCTCAACCTCGAGATGACATGTTCTCTCAGTGAACCGCATCTGCCCCTGTAACTGTCACGCAGACGGCAGTTCAGCAGCTGGCTACCTGACACGACTTTCCAATGGACGCCCCTAAGGGGAGTAGGAAATCAATCCCATGTTCATGGGCGCATCCACAGAATCACCGCAGTGGGCATAGCTGCTGGGCTCAACACTGGCTTTTTAAATGTCAATGTTTGAGATAGGAGTTGCACACACACACACTCACACACACACACCGATATTACCGTTTCTAAAGGATTATTCTGCCAAACATCATTTGCCATAGTCAGTTTTTGCCCAAAAAGTATGTTGACAATAAATGCTTTTTGAAATAAGCATATGAATGTGAATGTCAGTCAATCCCAAGACTTATGTAGATGCTGTGTAGCTTTATGAACTCTATCCTACAGTACCCTACAGTAAGGTGGCCAATTGTAATTTTGCACATTGAGGACACTTTGCACATTAAGCTAATTTTGCACACTTAGCTCCTTGGCACATCCCCCCATCCACCTCATACTGAAATTTTTCTGCTTCTGCACACTTATTTCATATTACAAATGCACAGTTGATATTTATCTACATCTGCACATCACACTTATGTCTTACTTATTTTTGTATATTTTAATTTTTTAAAATTTATTAACTCTTAACCTAACATGGCATTTGTGTGTGGACAGCAAAGAAAGAATTTCATTGCACAGAGAAATGCAATTTCTTCTGTACAAATGACAGTAAACGCTTTGAATTTCTTTGTATCATTCCATAATCCATGTCCGCCGGAGCCATTACTGCAGGGGGTAGATATCCCAACCCACTTTTCAAAATCATTAATTTTGCCACCCCCAGTTTTTGTTTAAGAGCCGAGACGTAGAGCTGTACGCGTACCCCCTAAATTAAAAATGCTTCCGACGCCCCTCCCAAAATCAGTCATGGTTGAAAAGGTGTGAGTGTGAGTGAGAATATTTCACATAATTTTGGTTCTACAAAGGTTTTAAGGTTCTGCCTAGAACCTTTGTATGTACACCAAAGGGTTTTCAGAAAAAATGGTCTTCCTGTCAAGTGAAAGGTTCTTTTGGTGGCCAAAAGTGGTTCTTCTGTGGCATTGTACAAAGAACACTGTTAGGCACATTGACTGTGAAGACTTCTGCTAAATGACCAAATGAAATTCTACACCCCCTATTATAAAGAAGTCCACACTACCATTAACTGTCCCCTCAAGGAATCGAGCATCTCTCTGAAGACACGGATATACTTTCATGTGCTTAGGCTATCGCTGTTAACAGTGCCGTGCCACAAGCAGAAATTTCCAAGTGACACCTCGATGAAAGCACGAAAGCCAATGTTGGATGTGTTTACATGCCCCTTTGAGTTCAGTGCCCATATTAAAATGCTTTTATCTCCTGCAAAATTGCAGATGTCGCTCTCAAATTTGACAAGCATTGCTTGGCAACAGCAGCAGATTTCAGCAATAAAAGCAGGAGAGCGGAGTGACTGTGATGACAAATTAAGCCAATCATGACAACAAATTCTATTCAGCCAATTTGGCCCTCAAAACGTCCCCTCTTCACTCACTTTATTGGAAGGAGATGCGAAAACGAACCGTTATTTTTACAAACATCTCAGGATTAAAATCAAAGTATTGATAGCACCCTCGAATATTTCTCAACAAGCCTTTGTAAGAAACGCTTGTAGCAAGAGCTTAGTGAACACTTCAGGACAATTTTATTATTCTAATTAGATCCCATAAACGTTAATTTAATTTTGGACTGAAAAATTCAGACTTGATCAGCTTGGATGTCTGCAGGATGTCACTTCATTTATAGTGAGGCTCAGAGATGTCATAATCCAGTTTTTTCATCCCTGACATTTAATCATTTAGTATTGGGTACTTGTTCATGCAGAATACATTCCTTTTTGTTTTCACACATTATGCAGCCAGACATACCCATAATTGGGTTGTTAATGGACTAATCTATTAGACTAGTCTATTAGACTATTTTAAGATACGAGGGCTTTATTTGAGGTCATTAATGGGCTTATATCTCTGTGTATTACCCTCTTCTTCTCTACTCTTTCTCTCCCTCTTTCTCTGTCCCCTTCAGACTGCACGTTTTTTTTCCCTCACCTCTCTTACCAGCCCCCCTCGCTCCTCCATCTTTCTCTCTGTCCTCAGCAGGTAATTCAGGTCAGTTCTGTTTCTTCAGCTCCACAGAGCTCTACTCGGCCCTGTGTAATCAATCATGGTCTAACCATCTATCTCTGAAGACCTGCTGAAGCAAATAACATGTTGGAGAAGGGAGTAAGAGAGAGAGAGATAGAGCAAAAAACGAAGCGCTCTCTGTCAGAGTGTCAGGAAGGTAGACACACAGGATCATCAGTCATTGCCATTTTGGGACTATGTTCAGATTGCGTAATGAAAGATTTTTCATTGTGTTTTGTTTCATTATATTACCTTGGAGAACTCTATTTTTGGGGTTTAATAATGTTAACTAAGTGCTAATTGCTTTATAGAGAAATATATCATTGTGCACAAGGGAACAAATACGGCTTTCTCAGTTTGTGGGGGTCATGCCCTAAGAAAGAGAATATGATGTATGAATGGTCCATTTTATTGGAAACTACTTCATATTTCCACTCACTACTTAATGACTTGAATAGGTGTACAGTTACACATCTATCAAACTGTGTTTGCCCAAACATTAACTCACCTTTCCACCAGTTGATATGGTGCAGCATGTTATTTTTAACTCTGACACTGTCAGGACACATCTCGGCAAGGTACCAGCATGAGTGCCATAGAAGACCCTCTTTTGGTCCCCTTTCAAGAACCTTTGAAACTTTTTTAATAAATGAGAAATTTGAGGGTCCTAAATTTGATCTTCTATGGCTCAAATCTTCTGTGATCAGCCCTAAAACATCATGGCATGTGTTTTAGTTTTTTGTGGTGGATGGGTGGATGTAGTGTTCTCCCTCTCCCCATTACTCAGACCTTCACTCTTCTAGTGATAGTAGCATCACGATTAATTCTAAGAATTGTACACTAATGTCACAAGACTAATGTCACAAACTTCAAGTCACTTGAAGTGGAACTGTATGACTACCACACATCACTGCTTTACTCGTAGAAATAACAAAAAGCATCTCTTATTCTCCAGACTTGCCTGGAGCTTGAACGCTACCTCCAGACGGAACCCAAGCGGCTGTCAGACCTTTTTGAAGAAGAGCTGGACTGCCTGCTCTCACCAGGCTTCACAAAAACGGACAGCGAGGATGACGTGCTGGACCCACTGCTGTCCAACCTCAGCAACCCACCAAGCCCCCCTCCACCACTCCTCAGCCCACCTCGAGAGCCCCTGACTTTACCATCTGCCCCACTGCCCAGTACAGACCTTAATGCCGCCCAGCTGAATGCAGTCACATCCCTGACTCCACCCTCCTCCCCGGAACTGGGTCGACACTTGGTCAAGGCCACTCACACTCTCTGTGCCACACCTGACGGGACACTTACTCTCAAACTGGTGGCCCGGAAGGTAGCGACTGCCCGGCCCACTTCGCCCGAGCATGGGGGCAGCCACAGCGACGGGGAGCAAGGGGGCCAAGCAGGGGGTGGAGACTCTGCTGAGAACAAGAAGCGTGTTCATCGCTGCCTCTTCAATGGCTGCCGGAAAGTTTACACCAAGAGCTCTCACCTCAAGGCTCACCAAAGAACACACACAGGTAGGAACAAAGTTTTGCTAAAGATTCGTTTAGACACACAAATGCAACAAGATCTACTTACTTTCAAAGTAAAACATAAAGGTGAGTACTAACTCTGAGTACAGTTAATTATATAAGTAACCTGACATAAATATATATTTGTTGGACTCAGAGTTTTATGATTACGATGTAAGAAAAGACATCATAGATGCGGTTTATTTAAAATATGTAAAACATATTTGATGGCGAGTGGAAAATTGTGTAATAGCTGATAAATCACTTCCAAGTATAAGATACTTTGGTTACACTTCACTCAAAGCGAGTCTTCATTTAAAACTTGAACAGTTCCATCCATCGGCAGTTGTCACTTGGGTCGCTCTTGTTTATTTTAATGTTATTTACAACTGATGTTTTCTGAAAAAATCTTTATGAGTCTGGATTTTGTCAAACTCACTCTGTAAGAAAAAACGTAATCAGCCTTAGTCTACAGTGTGGTACGCGATTGGATCTCTTTATCCATCATAGCCTAGATTGCAAGATCTTTTCCCTTCGTGAAGTGAAATTTTGCCATGTCTGTTGGCCGCCCGCTGCGAACCCTTTTTCAAGGTTGCAACAGCACTCCGTCACAACCTTGCGGAGCAGCCCATAACTCTCTGCACATTCGATCTCCATCCCACAGCGCTCAGTCTGCCGTCAGACCACTGTCTGCAGAGTGAGTAAGTGCTACGTGATGGATGGGTGAGGGGAATGAGACGTGAGGGAGTGTGTGTGCATGAATGCACGTTTTTGTGAGTCCTCCAATGCCATTTAGCAGACTATGGCTTGTCCGAGATCCACACATGGTCAGTCATGTGTTTTGAGTCTGAGAGTTTAAGAAGACTGTTCACTTTAAAAGAAACGCCACTATTATGACAGTAAATTGGGGGGCAAACACCTTTTCACATCATTGTACTTGTCTAATGAATAGATATAGAGTTACACACTGGGGTCCAGATATTTTTAGCTTCTCCAACGTAGCACTGCTGCTATGAAGCTAATAAACACTGGAAGTGAATAGTGTACCAATGTTTTTCTATAAATACACACCCAAAACGTCCCTCCATCTCCTTAAACTACATCCAGCTCTTCCTCCAGACTTGCATTTGGGGTTTAAGGCAGAGTATAAATTTGGTATAACTAAAACAGAGTTTAAACTGAACAAAACACCACCACTACAAGCAGGTATTTCCATATCAGGACTGGTACATGCAAAGCGGCCATGAAGAGGACTGATCTTGGATCGGTTTGTTCCATGTTCATGATGCTTGTTGCCACAATAACTGATTCTAGATCAGCATTGCTATTCCTAAGGTGGTTTGAGCTTAGCATTACTCTGTTGCTTGGTCTCAACATTCAGCTTGTGCTAAACAGTTTATTTGTACAGCTCATTCTGAGTTCTAAACCACGTTCATAAGTTTACTCCACTTTAATGTAGGGTTTTTGTTTTTTGAGAGGTTTGAAAGAAGTTTTCAAGTTTTTAACAATAACTCTTAGCATCAGCTCTGTGTGGTTGAACTGAGCTGAAACAGATCTTGATGAAATGCCACATCAAAAAGACATTTTAATATTCCCTGACCAAAGAGGCACTTCTCCACACAAATCAGTGTCTTTGGTAGGTTTAGAGTGGTCAACTGGCCAAGAGCAGCTCTCTAGTCACAAACGCATCATTAATAGAAGGCTAGAGGATGGCTAAAATTAACGAATGGGCACCAGTCTCTAACTGTACACCAGAGAAGGTAAACTATAATTATCATTTTATTATATTTTATTTATTTATTTATTTATTTATTTATCATGGATACTGCTGGTCTCTTTAGAGATATGCCATTAAAGTACAAGAAGCTTACACAGTTGAAGTGTGTACAAAATACACAGTTGAAGTTCTGAGCCAAAAGGTGACCCAGTATTGGCTTTTAAACTCTGAAAGACGCATTCTGTTTGATGTCATTTACCCAAAATATAAAAATGAGAGGAAGGCAAATCATTTTGCATGTCAGCAGGTATACGCTGCACTCCACCGACTTAAAACACCTTCCTGCATCCCTTGTGGGCATCTCTTGTATGTATTGCATTGATATTCTTATCAAATATTTTCTCCAGCTTTGAAGACTTTGCTTTGGGATGTGGTTGCAACCGGTGAGTGTATGTTCGAGAGTAGTTATTCTTTCATATTTGGTTCAGCATTTGCACTGAATAATAAAGAATGGCATGTCTACCATTTTTAGAGGAGAGGGAGAACACTGAAGAGCAGGTTAGACATTTATTCTGGCTCTCAGGCCCATTCCAATGAATCTTGATTTGCAGAGCTGTAGTAGTGATGAGCAGAATGTTTTTTTTTTCATCTCTATACCACTCTGCCTGCCTCCCGATAATGTAATTAACTATGTTTTAAGCACCTATAGGACTGGTTAAAATATGTGTGAGTCTGAACAAGTGTGAACCATGCGGGGGGGGGGGGGGGGGGGGGGTTGTGTGGGGGGGGTGGGGGGGGTGGGGTGGTATAATGCGCAAAGATGTTTTACACTGAAAATAAGAAGATATGGAAGACGAGGGAAATAAACACTTTGAAGGAATCTACAGTAAAATGAAGAACAAAGTGACAAAAGCACCGTTCAAAAGTGTGTATCACTGTTTTTTTTTTTAATACCTTGGTTGCTCGCTATTTGGCCAAATGTATGTGGGCACCTGACTATCACACAGCCTTTTGAGCCTGAGCCTGTTGAACCTCCCTTTACAAAGCTGTAGACATTGAACCCAAACAAATGTAATGCTCTTTATTTACTTTTAGATGAACAGGGAAAATGTCTCTCTGTTTATAATATATTGCACCATATGTTTTTACGTTTGTACCATAGACTGGACATGGCCAAAAGTGACCCATGAATCATTGTAATGCTTATTATTTGTGTATTTATTTATTTTTAGATGCTTCACTTTTATTACATTACCAAAAGTATGTGGACCATCACACCTATATGAACTTGTTGGACACACCCCCAACCTCAACCCCCACCCCTTTGCAACTATTATAGCCTCCATCCTGCTGGGATCGTTTTCTACAATGTTCTAAAGTGTACCTGTGAAATCCGTCCCCATCCAGTCAAAAAAGATTAGATAGTGATGTTGGATTAGAAGGTTAGCCTGACAGCAGACTCTCCATTTCATCCAAAAAGTGTTAGTTGGGGTCGAGGTCGGGGCTCTGATGTGCTAGCAATGCTAACGGCTAACCCTGCCATCAAAATCCTTCAGAGGGGCAGCTCAGCCAAAAGAGGGCAAATGGGCCGTTGCCCAGGCAACAGTAGCACAGAGGTGCACACGTCCCTGACATGCAGTGCCAAACAGGGTATCAAAAAAATAAACACCAGTTTTTGACAAGGTTTTCTCTTCTGTCAGGCGTTGCCTCAATGTGATGAATACATAAAATAAAATAAAAAGATAAAGAATTGTTCAACATTTTAGCAGCAGCATGGCAACAACAAATCATTTTTTTGTATACTTTGTTTTGCTTCATGTTAAGATCATGTGGAATCTCTAGCTATATAATTATTATAACACAATAATGATAATATAATGATTATTGTAATATTGTATTTGTAAATGAAATGAAACAGTAATTAAAAAGATTTATGAACAATTCTAAACATTAAACAATCAATATACACCTATATACAATATACAGATGTTATGAAATCTTAATAAAGAATACAGATTTTTTTGTAACATAAAAAAATGAAATACTCTTTTACGCATTTGTGTTTTCCTCTGGTTGAGACCTTTTTTGTGCGCAGTGCTGACGTGCGGTGTCGGTTGTCGGATGTAAATTTGAGGTTATTCTTGGCGCGCTGGAGGTGATGATCATCAGGAGACCGTGCTCAGAGCCTCAGAGTCTGTCAATCAACTTTGTTCCAACCAGTCTTCAGCCTGGAGAAACAACCGCTGACTTTTTTCGAGGACTTTCTGATGAACTGAGTCTCCCACTGTACGGCCTGCAGGCCCTCCGCTTCATCTGCGCCCGCATCATCCACAAATACATGTTTGAGACTCCAGGTTGATTAACGTATCAAAACAGAGCTGGTTCTGAATGCAGGGCTGATTTATAACCCCCTAATGTAGTTCAGTAATTTACTCAGTAATCACCCAATTTTTTCTGTAAACATCACCAAAACTTCTCTCAACCCACTCTAGCTGCATCTAGACTTACACGTACACTTTTAGATGTGGTATAGGGCTGAACTGAAAAATGAGTGGAGCCAAATGACACAACAGGGTCCGTTTTCACAAACCACCTAGAGAGCAGGAGCGCTCATCTACAATACATTTTCGTAACAAAGACTGTCATCAGTAGGGAGAAATCTGATCAGCCTGTAGCACTGATGTTTTAATCTTTAAGAATGGGCTTGCAACTCCAGATTTGACCTGCAGAAGCAAAGTCCAGTCTGTTTTAGACAGTGTCCCATTCTTAGGCATCGTACCTGAGGTCTAGCAGTAGTTTAGCAGCTCAGGTGTCTTCATCCTTTAGGAGAAATAATTGAATGTAGTTCTTTTGCTGTTCTCATTGGCTTTCTTTAACATTATGCTCCTACTTAGACATTGTCCCACTAAATTAATAATAAAATTAACTCCCCTACAGTGACACAGTGGGTAGCACTTTTGCCTCACACGGTTGGGGGTTCGAATCCGGGTCCTGGCCTTGTGTGTATGGAGTTTGCTCTGAGGTCTCCGGTTTCTCCCACAGTTCAAATACATGCACATCAGGTGAATTGGGGATTCTAACTTGACGGCAGGTGCGTGAGTGAATGGTGCGGTTGGTGCGTGAGTGAATGGTGCGGTTGGTGCGTGAGTGAATGGTGCGGTTGGCTGGTTGAGGCCCTGCCTTGTTGAGTCCCTCTCTCGCTCTGGGTCCCCGCGACCCTAGTAAAGATGAAGCTGTTCCAGAAAATTTCAGCAAATATAAACTAAAACTGGTGCTTGTTGTCCTTCATGGTCAAGTGGTTGTTACTATGGTTTCATTCATTTGGTGAATGGGTTAAATGCAGACAAAGCATTTCACCGTTTATATTCAGTGGTGGGGTGTAGTGTGTTCATGCATGATTATTACTTTACATGACGTCTGACACCTCAAGCATCAACACACTCTGGGGGAACTTTGCCGTATGATGACAATTACCACTTGTTGTGTATCAGGGCTGATTGTGTTCTAAGGGTTAAGCAGTGAATTCACCAAACCGTACTGGAGACCGTCCCTCCAGATATGACTGAAGTTTTGATCCCAAATTGTGGCTTCAGGCTGAATAATTAAAGCACAAATCCACTTTTTTAGAGCAAACACTAAGCAGCAAAAGGGGGAATTAGCCTGCAGCGAGGCTGCAAAAGAGCCAGTGTGTGTCGAGTGTGTGCCTCTGTGGGATCGATAACTCTGACCATGCGGGGCCCTTCACTACTCTGGCCTCACTTCACCCTCTCAGAACAGGCCTTCCATTCTTCCACTCTCCCTCCAAGAGATGCTGGTGAAATATTGATGGTGTTTATTGAAGATGCGGGTGGGTTCCTCATGGGGCCGGAGGAGGGAGAGGAGCGCTGTCTTTTCCTTTCAGACGAGTTGACAGGAGGCTCTAACAGTCAGTCCATTGTCTGCAATACCTGTGGAATCGTGGTCAGCAACACAGCGACCATAAGGAAGGTCAGATTCGCCTGGTTCAATCACTGCACGTCTCTCTCACACACACAAAAACACACTGATATACTGCCAATCAGAAAGAATGCATGCAGTTGCTGTTTTATCGGATTCTACTCTAAGTGGCCAGTGTATCAGAAACACCTAATTGTGCCTACATTTAATGGTCCTTTAGTCAGAAACATCCCTCTTTCTCTTTCTCCCACACCCTATTCTCTCCTGTTTTCATGTCTTTCCCTCTTTCTCTTTCTTTGTGTCTTTCACTTTTTCTCTATCCATGTCTTTTTCGCTCTCCATGCCTTTTCTATTTCTCTCTCTGCGTCTTTTTCTCTCCATGTTCTCTCTCTCTCTCTGGGTTCAGATGAATCAGTTTTACTGGGTTGACTGTATTCAGTACTACACATATAAAAGCAGCAGCTCCATCATAACATCACAAATTGCAGCATGAAACCATCACAGCCAGAACAATAATAAACATACAGTCCTTTCCTTCATCCTCGAATTCAGTCATTCAGTGCATGCATGTCCCTGCCCATCTCACACACTCAAATCTCACGCCTTTGCCCTGCGAACACACACACACACACACACACACACAAACACACACACACACACTTTGTGGCAGTATGTATGCTCTACCAATCAAAGGCTACACCATCTGGGATTTC
>JBBPDE010000083.1:22306640-22317770 GCA_037974605.1 Nannopetersius ansorgii | reverse complement strand
GGGGGTTGTGTGATAGAGGTGGTTCATTGCCAAGAATCCAGTGCTTTTCTGTTGAATGCTAGGCTGTAATTGGGGAAGCAGTTGCATGTGCATGGCTTCGGTGTCAACTTACAGCCTCCTCCATACACCGCTGTCCTCGCAAACACACACACACACACACACACACAAAATATGTGCTGCTGTGGTTGCCAGGCAACTGCATCCTCCCTTGGCAGCGCTAGCCATAATAGGCTGGTTCCCGATTTGACCGGCTGCACTGCTGCCTCCTGTCTTACGCTCGGGCCTGGTTGCTAGGTGACCGATTCCGGCATCCATGCCTGCTTGACTTATAATTGCTTGGTGCCGTGGCCATGGTGGGCGCAGGTCTAAACCTGCTGTGTGTTTTTGTGTGTGTGTGCTTCGGAGGCACTGTTAAAAAGCCCAGGCTTTTCACGCTTTCCCTCAGGAAAGCACAGCGATCAAATGCGATTTCAGAAACAGACATGATCGTTTGCGTTAAATCACATTTGCTGGTGTATATCACTCGATTAAAGTGCTTTGTAATTGCATGTTACTGAAGCTGAGGGTTTATATGTCAAGCTCAAAAAGATGGCCCATATAAAGGGCTGGTCATGCAGGATAAGCATTGGCAATAGAATAGGACACTCTGGGACCACCACGCGTGAGACTAAGGTCACCATTCCCAATGGCCAGCATCAGCTAGATAAACCCCCCCATTAGTGAACGTTGCAGCAGAGCTAATGGAGTAGCATTTGTGGTCCAAAACTAATCATTAAGTGCCTGACCCAATCAAATCCTCACAGCAATGTTCCTACACTAAAGAGGCTGCTACTGAAAGAACAAACCCTATGATTTCAGCAGAAATGTTGGATAAGCAGGTGCCCAAAATCATTTATGTAGGTCATGGGCCAGGTTTAAAACCTTAACCCTAACCAGATAAAGCAAACGACTGAGGAGGCTGTTGTCTAGAAAGACATTGTGTAGCAGCGCTTTGTTTTTCTTACATTCAGTATATGCCTGTTTGTGCCTTCTACTCTATGACAAATACTACCATTTGCAGCAAGCAAATACATGAATAAAACTTTTCTTTGTGCTTCAGTGATAATGTTTTTGTACTTTGATCAAACAAATCAAAAATACGCTTTACATTCTGTTCTGAATTTGTGGAACCATCACATCACTTCCAACCAAAATGGCAGCTTGAACCTTTTATATAGTGAGAGTAATAAAAAACATGCTCTAGTTCCACACGTGGATACATTTGACTATGACCAGTATGGACACACACACACACAAGTTTGTGTTATCAATCTGATGTTATCAGTTTTAAAAAGTCATACATTTTTAAAAATATAATGTATTATTGGAAAATCGTCCTGTAAAATCTGGGTGAATTCTATCAACTCTTAAAAGTAAATAGACATATTTAAACACCACATCCTCAAGTCTGCTACACCTTAATGAAGAACTGGATGTGGTTTGGTTTGGTTGAGCTTTGATGATGCACTTTTCCTTAAATTATTTGGACTATTTTGGTGACTATTGGATTCAAGGGTTTGTTAGCAATGGCAGTATTTCCACTGAACATCTGCTCCATAAATGGAAAAGTATTATATTTCATCATTTTCTTTAATCAGGACAATGATGGTCTTGCCACACACACACACACACACACACACACACACACACACACACACACACACACACACACACACACACACACACACAAATCCTGAGGAAGAAACAACATTTGAGCTGGCTTTAAAGGCTCTTCTGAAATAGCTGGCCTTGTTGGGAAGATTTGTGGATGTGGCTCCTGGTAGAGACAGAGGCATCTGGCTGACAGTAAATATGAAGTTCCTCCCCATTAAGCATCATTACTGCACTAATGATCGCCTCTGCTGCACACCCAAATAAGCTCCACATTCCTCCCATTTATACATTATACTAAGCAGATAAACAAGCGAGCCCCCCCCCTGCCCCGCCCCTATACACACAAACACAACCCCAGCCCTTAAGCAGTGCCTTCCACAGAAGGAGTTGGAAGCAAAAGTGTCCCCCGCACCCCATCTGCCAGAGCGCTAATCACGGGGTGGAAGTGTGTTTGGTGTGACAGCTGTGCTGCCTAATGACAATCATGTATTTCATAAACTTCAATGGTGTCTAAGCACCGCTCAGGCAGCCTAATCAGATCCAGCACGAGTGAATTAGAAGGTTTCTGCCGTCAGTCTCTGTGAAGGCAGAAGCACTTGTTACAGTCTGTGTATTTGTCCGTGCCTCAGGTGAGAAGCCCTATAAGTGCTCGTGGGAAGGCTGTGAGTGGCGGTTCGCCCGGAGCGACGAGTTGACGAGACATTATCGCAAGCACACCGGCGCCAAGCCCTTCAAGTGCGCCCACTGCGACAGGTGAGACTCATCTGCACCGTCATGCTCACTCACGTGGTATGGATACGCACATTTCTGTTGAAAAATATTTTTATATATTTAAGAAACCCTTATACTCATGAAGAAAATCAACAACATATTAACTAATACAAATGTATTCATTCTCTCCGGAAGTCTGACCATGTAATGATACTCAGATATGGATCCAAATGCAGAAAACACTGAGTAGATATATTTCGAGCCAAAATGCAAGAGGCAAAGTCCAAAAAAGTGTATCCAAAACCAATGAATCCTTTCTGGAGCAGTCATGAACAAGCCCACAAGGCAAGAGAGCAATTCAAATATCCAGAAAAAGGTCAGAGAAACACGAGAAGGCCAATACATACAAGAACACAGGGAAATGCTTGGTAACTAAGCAGGGCTTAGTATACTTTGCACTGACTGAGTGAGCACTGAGTCTCTTAAGTCTATATATACTCCTAGGCCTAGTACTCATGTGATCCTGATCTTCTTGTTATGGGGTTGTGTGAAACTCTGGGCTTGTTGTCCGGAGAGGATTCTCTGGAAGAGTCATAAAGGTATGCAACATTTGGGGCCTCATTTCTTCATATTTTAATGTACTTTTATGTGACAGTCTCGCTCCTTTCTGTCACTCTCAGGACCGTTCCTCTTTGTTTACACTAAACACGTGTTTTCTGTTTATATTTGGACTCTTGTGTCCTGCTTCATCTGGTTTCTTGTCATGCCATCAGTCTCTGACTCGGCCCATGTGTCTAGGCGCCCCAACACTGTTGTGTACCTATACCCCTGTTTGCTCTTTATTTGCTGAAAAATGTGGACTGTGCAAAAGTCACAGCAACTTTTTTCCACTATATTAAGCTCAGTAAATAGACAGAATGTGTATATTTTGCATATGACTGTGGATGCATATGGTGGTAGTGCTAGGCTAAATGATACTCTGAAGAGCGTGGTATTAGGTATTAGGTATTAGGTATTAGGTATTATGTATTGTTGAAAGGTGCTATGGTTAGGGACAGGTCTTCCAAGTTTATTTCTGGCACTTTAGCTTAATGCTGTTGCTGGAACAACAATCCGATCACTCATATTGACTAGTAGCTCTGAAAGCAATGTTGATTCATCCTTCCATTTGATATAAGTAGGTCCTTCAAACAATTTAGGCTCAGAGTGTCTGTCTTCTAGCAGTGATTCTCCCTCTCTGCCAATGTTGCCTTTTCGGACACCTCTGGGAACCCACTCCACTGCTGTCAGGGGAGGCCCAGATTACCATTAGATTAAATGTTGCATGTGCGTGCGCATGTGTAGACAAGGACAGTGTATAAAGAGGCTCTCTGCTTGAAACAAACCTTAAATACAGCACAGCGAGACGCACAACCTGTAGACCAGCCCTCAGGCCGAGCTGTAATCTGTCCTGCCCATGTCCGGACCCCCTGTCTGGAGAGGGTTGGGTGGAATTGAACCAGCTGGTGTGATGCCTCCTGGCAGCATCTCGAGCCACCATCTGTCGAACCCTGCCAAAAAAAAAAGACTGGACAGCAAGCCAGTCTCCACTTTGTATTTCTGTTTACTGTATATAAAACCTGAGCATTGTAGTGCAGTAAACTCCCAAGCAAACATGGTTGAGAATGGCCCTGCTAAGAGCTAGCAGGATATTTCTTAATTAGCTAATGGCCATTAGCTGCCAACTAGCTTTCATTGTTTAAAAGTGATGCGAGCACTTCAGGCACAATAATGCATGACCTGTTCCTTTGATCTTCCGGCAAGTACTGCGTGGAGTGACTCACATCTTCACGCTCCATTTTTATCTCCTACAGGTGCTTCTCACGGTCGGACCACTTGGCACTGCACATGAAAAGGCATATTTAAGGAGGAGGAGCTGGCACGAAAGCAAAGGAGAGGAAGAGAAAGAGGGGGAGAGAGAGATACTGCATAAGGGAAGAGGCAAAGCAGCGCACAAGTCTGTCTGCCTGTGGCTCCAGCAGGAGATCCTGAAGGACGCGTGCAGAGGACACGGTTGGATATGCTGGATATACCCCGAACGCTCGCAGCGGGAATGCAAGCTGGAACAGCTCGTCTGGTGGGTCAGATCGATTTGTCCGGACCTTCTGATCCAAGTTTGGAGAACTGACCAGCCCAGCAGGACCCAATTAGAAGGTGGAGCAGGAGTATACACCACTTCAGGACCTGCTGTGCAGAGCAGCAATGATGAAATCCAGTTACAAGAAGCAGTTGTTAATATCGACTGCAATCAGCTGCTATGGCCTACATCAGTAGGTCCATATCTACTAAATATCACAATAATACCTGGGACAACGGTCACCCTCAAACTGAAGCTCTCTCATTTCAAGCCAACCATCCTTTCTGCTTCTTCAAGCCATTGCTGGGATTAAAAACTGAAAGCTGACCAGATTGGATCTACTGTAACATTCTACTGTTGGGCACCATGAGCTGTTTGGAGGCAGTGGAAGAAAAGACACTTCCATCTCTTTAACATATGGACGACCCTCACTCTCTTAATTCCTTCCCTGCCAAAAAAAACCAGCCGCGCAGCATACTTTTATACCTTTCATAAACAAAAAAAAAAGGAAAAAAATGGTAACATTTTACCGAAGGCCAGTATTTAAAAGGTTACACGACACATACATAAACCTGTCATGACCTGTCATAAACCAACATAAACATGCATAAAAGCTAATTCTAACAGTTTCTAACAATTCTAACATCAAAATGACCCACTGGAATAACTCTTTAGTTATGCTCATGCGAATCAATCAATGCTATGAGAGATTTACGTAGGTGTCATGAAGCCCTGCAAATGCCGGCCTTCAGTGAAGTGTACCAAATAATCTTCTCTTTCTTTTGCTTTTGTCCTGTGCACAATGAAAAACAGTTGCCATTTGCACACAAAGAGTCAAGGATTCTGCACACAGATAGCAGCTGAACTGGGTGGAATTTCTGGAATGAAAGCCTACTCCAATACTTAAAAGAAACAACAAAAAAAGCAAATTTGTTCTTGCACATGTCTTGAGTGCCCTAACCCCCACCCCCATAGGTGCAGTTTATGCTCCTCAGCATTTTTATTTATCCCACAAACAGCTTGATATGCTTCTCCAGGTTGTTCAGGACTAGCATGCACTGATTAAAAAAAAAAACAGCATAGTTTGTCAGTGAACATATTTTTCAGTTGTACTTTCTCACATCAAAATGACATTGCTAGGAAATGTCCAAATGGCTGCATTTTGTAAATATTGCTTAAATTCTCAAATGACCCCATCAGTTTTTGTTCTGTAACAGTTTATGATGAATGTAAAAAAAAGAGATATGACTCTGCGAGTGCTTATGTGAACAGTATGTTGGCGGACCACCATCAGTGTTTTGTCATAAGGTGTCAGGGCAGCTGGTCACCGCCTGCATTTTGTACATTGTTACCATTGAAGTCAAATTTTACATTTATGACATTGAAAGGAGAAGACAAATATAGAATTTTTAGGGCTGGCCCAAATAATTCGAGCATTCGTTTGTTTTAATGAGTAATTTCTGGAAGTGCAGGGATTTTTATTTTTGTGGCTATTAGTACTGATTGAGTACCAGAGAGGGCAATGCTGAACTCGGAAACTCACTTTTCTTCCTAACAAGAGCCTCACACTTTTTGGTCGAATGTGTTCTGGCAGTGGATGAAGACTTTCTACTTCAGGGGTGTGCAATTGTCCAGCACAATTTTGGTGATTTCCCTGCTTAAACACAAACATAAAGATATTTTCCCCTCCATGACCTGAGGCACCCCTGGTCCACATGAATCAGAAGCAAGGCATTTGAAATAGATGCTACAATCAAGGCATCTTCACCAAAATACGGCGCACCAGCAGCTAGGCTTCAGCTGATTTAATACATGCAATACTGTAATACTGTAAGGATGATTTGAGAATGAGTAGTATAAGTACTGATGAATACCACGGAATATTCCACTGTAAAATTATATTTCGGGCCTGCCCTAGTAATTTTTAAGCAAAGTTAATGTAACAATATTCATTTTGGACCTTTTCCTTTGGTCCACCCATTTGAAATACTCAGAAGGGTACATAGAAAGTAATGGGTACAAAGAAAAAACAAGGTTTTGAAATGACAGTGATGAAACTTCAAAAGTGGTTTCACATTTTTAAAAATCTTTTTGTTTCACTTCACTTGTAGTAATGTAACAGTGTTGGAAAATGTGTAAGAATGATGACGTTCTAGATACAATATACAATCAAGAGAGCATTTCAGCACTTTTCAGAAGAAGCGTGGCTATATGTCATCAAGAAAAGAATTAACTTTGGTCACTACGTACAGTTGTATGCCGGAATTTTTAATACTCCCATTCAAATCACATGTTTTATGTTTTTGAGTTAAAATAAGTACTTCAAAATGACCTTCTAAGCACATTTTAATGGAACATTGCTATTTATTTATGCTAAGAATAATGGAAAAATAAGGTCAATTAAACAATAATAATATAAATAAGCCATATGCTTTTTTTTTTTTCCTTTATGTTACATTTAGCCAATAGAAAGTAATTGTGCAGTTAGGTGTGTTATCTGTAGAGAATACTTATTTATACTTCCAATCATGAAAACATGTAATTTGACCTGGGACATACAAACTTAGCACTTGTAGTTAGGACATGATATGACTTACTAAGAGCTGCAAAAATTAGCTACATTTAACAACTTATAACAAGTTGTATTGTGTCCTAAACCAGATCAACAATAAACAAAAAAAGAAATGTGGACTCCAAACACGTCTTGCCAGTTGACAGACTGATCTAGAAAATTGTGTGAAATTGATTTTCTTTCTTTTTTTAATAACTTTAATGTGGAATGATACAAAATAATAAACCCTCACGCTCCTGCCAACTTAACAAACAAAGAAGGCACCACACCAGTGTGTGATATTTAAGCCAGGCCTCCTGCTGTCTGGTCATCTGTCAGTACCATGTACCGTGCCCTTTTCGCTCACTTGCCTGACGTGAACTAAAGCAGGAGCAATCTGACAGCATCACTGTACTGGTAACGAGATGGGAATTGGGCTCCTCTGGCAGCAAGCTGCCCTGGTCGGCCCTTCAATGAGGTGGAACAGAGTGAGCCCACTGCGGGGGGTGAAGGTAGGGGGTGTGGTATGTTGAACTTGTGCTGAGTTTGTAGGTCTTATCACGACTGCCCGACACAGTCGATTTCACCCATGGAGCTGAGTGTCAGCTTATCCCGCACCCTCCCAATACACACACACATTTTCTCAGACCATACTATTTTCAAAAAGAATAATAAATATACAAGGTCCCAGATCAGGTCATTTAGCTATTCGGATATATTTTGGAGTGCAAAATACGGCTTTCTGTAGCTTATTTCTTTTATAACCTCGCAGTAAGTCATATTTTGTCCTCAACCACAACCATAAGTCTACACCACCTTGTTGAAAGCTAGAGTTTGTGTGAGCTGACAGGTGTTTCGACCATTTTTTATGCAAATGATTTAAACTCTAGTGTTTGTTAGCCACAGCCTCATATCTCCTGTTCCGAACTAAAGACGCGAAATTTGGGCTCCAGATTTTATTTTAAATCTAGTGCACATGTGAGGTTTCATGGTTTATTGAGTGTACACAAGGTTCGTTTCTTGTAATCATGTATTGTAGAACTTGGACATTGCATGTATAAAGCAGCAAACCCTATCCGACTAACTTACAGTACAAGATTTCAGGGATTTTTTTAAGCAGCTCTAAACATACAAGGCTCACGTTCATAAAGCCGTATTAGAGTGAGAGGGTTGATTTAGGATCAGATTCCTTTCTTGTTGACCTTACACACATGAACAGATCCAAGACCAACTCTCATGCTCTGAGACACTTGAGTACAAGGAGCCAGATTCACAAATGTTTCCTAAGAAAAAAACAGATGAAAGGTCTTAAAAATGCTCTGAAAAAGTTTTAGATATCAGTTTAGTTTTTAAAAGAAAGTTATTTTTTTTAAAAGAAAGTCACAGTTTTGTCATTTATATGTAAAGTAATCCATTAATACCATGGTACATTTCACAGACTAACAATGTTAGATATATTTTACATTTAAATGAACCATTATTATAGTGGACATAAAAAATAAAACCATATTAAACTAAACTTTAAAAGACTTAGATTTTTTTAAAGAATAACACTAATATTTAGAATTGTTTCGAAGAGAAAATTTATTGATCTCGACCTTTTCTTAAGTATTAAATTCTTAAGATACTTTTGTGAATGAGGCTCCTGACCTTCTCCTATGGCTTCACCCTCTGCTTCTTCAGCAGTTCTGTATATATGTAGATGCAACTACACCATTTTCTTCAGTTTCCATAACTTTGGAACTTCATATCCAGATAGCACCAACTTGGGCTAAACCTGAGCACAAACAACTGTGGTTGGTTTCTGTCCATCAATCAATTAAATCAATTAATGTTTACTGCTCTGAAGATTGTGATGAACGTGAATGTTATGGGTGTGACACTGAATTTTAGTTTGGCATTTACAAACTTCTCGAAAGTTATTTCCATTAATCCGTTTATTTCTTCCCACTTTTTGCTGTGATATCATGCTCCCCGTCACCCTCACAGGTATCATATATTAGTCTCTCTCCATGTGTGTATGTCTCTCTCTCTCTTCCTATTCCTTGTGTTACCTTTGCTGTAAAGAGCATTCCCAAATCTTATTTGTATTATATGATGTTAGTATGACAATGTTCTTTATTAAGGAGAAATGAAAGAGTTTATTTTTGTTACTGGTTTGTTTCGTAATTCTTTTTTAAACTGGTATTGTAATATATCTATGCAAGAACTGTTGAGTGAAGCGATTTTATTTAAGAATGTCATCATGTGTAATAAATGGTAGAATCTTGGATGCGTCATTTTCTTGTTCTGTTGGGTACGACACACTCTCAGCCTGTTGATCAGCCACCCGTTCAACAACCTGTTTCCTAACGTTGACATAACCAAGCCATAAATCTCTCCTAACAGTTGTCAATTGTTGAAATGAGTTGTCACGCCGATTTCTATTTATATCTCCATGTCACATTAAGGTTAACATGAATTGTCATATCAGATACAATAATGTATGATGTAATTACAGTCACATGCTAATTTAATGTCATGGCATTGGACCAAGAATGGAAACAAATGACATTCATCATGACATGTTTATCCTATGGTCACTGTAGCAGCAATCAAATAGTCAGTAACCCTTTTAGAGTCCCCAAGTCTTAGGTATTAATCAAGCAAGTATGGTATACTAATTATGCAGTAATTTTTTTTGTAAGAGTAATCAGTCAAACTAAATTTCATTGAAATGCTCAAAAAGAAAGATATTTCTTGAATGGATATGTCATTCTTCCGGGGGATGTGGGCTGACGGGAATCCGCGTCGGCCCAAAATTATCTGGCCAGCCCATATTTACCATCAGTCCACCGGACAAATGCCCGGTATACCCGATAGCAAATCCAGCACTGGCTTCAGCAGAAAAAAAGCACTGATTGATGTTGCGCACAATTACATATGAATTTGCATTTCTGTAAGCAAAACCTAGCACAGGACCATTCAATGGTGACCGAGAGGAAAGAGCTTGAGTAGGGTAGTCTTTTCTCAATACACTGAAAAACTAATGGCTCCCATGTAGCAATTTGGACCTTAATTGTCAACTGATGATCTTCATGTAATTCTTTCGCCCTGTGTCTCATTATAGATTGAAGCCTAGATGACTACCCTGTCAAGCCCTTTGCTCAAGAAAAAAATAGGCAAACAGGATTATTTAATTACTAATGGATAATTAAGGTGCAATTATGTGCAAGAAAATGGCTTTCCACACTATATTAATCCTGAAAACACCTCCTGTATGGGTTCTTCCTCAAAGGTTGCTCATCTATAACTAATGTACCTAATTGAAACAGGCACTGTCATCTTGCCACGTGTTCCCTGCTTTCAGCTTGGCTTATTATCATTTTGCAATTATACAGACATGATTGGTTGTATCTGCTCCAGTTCAGGTCCAAAAGAAACCCTTTTGCAAAGTGTTTCTTTTTAAAACTTAAGATCAGCTAAATTTTAAATGCATTTTCCTCCTGAGAAGACTATTCCCCAACAACAACATTTGGATGGGCTGTATCTGTTTTACTTTAGGTCTGACTGAATCCTTTCACTGTAAAAAGTCTGTAAAAAGTACTAAGATAATAAAAAATGCAAAGTTCTTTGTTATTTTATTCTAGCCCTTATTCCATTCTAACAATCCACATATTTGGGAACATGAATGGCAAGAATCAAGGGGTCTGCTGGCTTTTAACAAGGAGCTGGCTGAAAATCCAGACGTGAGACAAATAGTCAATAGTCAAAAGCTGAAACTAAGGTGTTTTGCCTAATTTTCCCTGTAGTTTAGTTTCAGTCATTAGCACTAGCTAGGAACCCCTCCATCATCTGCTGCTACCAACACTGAAAGCCTGAAACCAACACATGCTTCCATAATGTAAAACAAAACCACAAGTTAAACTACCACTAACACAACAGCAATGAACAGGTCAGCATGTCTGGAGACTAACTGGAGTAAGTGTGCTCTTACTCTCTCTTATGTGTGTACAAATATTAGTATTGTGTAAACTTAATAATTAACCCTCCTATTCTCCTTGGGGTCAATTTGACCCCTTTCAATGTTTATCACTCAAAAATGAATAGCTGCCTTTGT
>JBBPDE010000083.1:22236541-22259348 GCA_037974605.1 Nannopetersius ansorgii | reverse complement strand
ATCTCCACATCATTGCATTCAGTTTTTATTCACAATTTGTTTAGTGTCCCAACTTTTTTGGAATCCGGTTTGTATTTATTTTACAGATTGTGTACATAATTTGACTAACACAAAGCAGCACAATAAATGAATTGTATGAGAAATAATTTGTAAATTAGAATTCAGTTAATGATTGTTTTTCTATATCAAACATCCTTTCGACAAATTGTCAAAGGAACAGTTTTTTTGTTTAAGTGTGCCAATAAACATTGACTGAACAAGAACCTGAAAGTTGCCGTTTCAACCTGCTTTCCCCAAATACATTTAAACATTATCAAATGACTCCCCATATTTCATAGCTATTCCCATTATGTTTTTGAATTCATTCAGTGTTTTCAGGTGGGCTGTAGGAAATGTAATTGTGCGAGTACATGCGCTTACAGTTGGAAAACACACAGCATGATTTGCATCACAATCATGATTGGACTTTACAGTGATGTTGAAGTCCTTCTGGTCACTGGGAAGAATAGGCTTGTGTCTCTGGCCTGTCATCCATTGCATAACTTTTCGAGCAGTCATTTGTTCAGCTTCTCCTTCTTAAAAACAGGGAGAAAACTTGCAGTAGAATCAAAACAAGATTAACAGAACTTCAAGTATCTTGTGCCACAATAATACATACCATAATCCTCAACTTCCTGTAGGAAATCCTGGAAAAAGTTCATCACATTTACTTCTTTGGTGAATTTCACAGAACCTTTTTCACTAAAGACTCCAGGATGAAGGCTGCATCCACCTTAATTAAAAGAGATCACATTTAACTTGTCCTCATTATGTAAACACCATAAGAATGACAATGGTTAACCCGGTCATCTTTTTCCCCTGGGACAAATAGTGGTAGACATATGTCTGGATGCATTTCCATGACATTCCGAAGATCGTAGAGCTGCAGGCCTTTTCGCAGCTGATCAAGCATTGGAACAACTCTCATAGTGGAGTGTAAAACAATGGCTCTAGAGGCAATCAAACAAATATTTAAAACATTAAAAACTCAATTTTGACTTAAACGTGATGCTTTTGTTAGTACTACATCTCATAAGATTACAAATGAATTTAAAAAAATAAATAAATTGCACTCCAAGGAAAATAAAATGCAACCTGATGATATTGCTTTTCAGGTCAGCAGACACTTTTCCAGTGTATCCACAGCTTAAAATCTTATCTGTAAGTTCACTCAGGTCATCTGTTGAGTTAACCTATATACAGAAATAGAACACAGTTATACTGGAATCCCTTATTTACTTTTTAACATTACGAGTTAAACATTACTACATAAAACTTGCATATCTGGTTAATAATTTACCTTCTCAATGAGCAGGGAATATTCTAAATCTGTAATGTCACTGGTAGTCACCTGTATACTGTCATAATCTCCAGAGCAAATATATTGGAAACACCACTCGCGCAAAAAAACTGGTGGTGGTCCTCCTTGGGCTAGACTGGCAGCCATAATTTCTCCTGCACTTCTAATACCACAGTGGATAAAACAAAACCTTAAATCAACCAAAAATCAATGTGAAAGGTGTTGACTGATCAAATCTTGCATACCTGAAGTAGTTACGATCCAAGCTGTTGAGACAATAGACTGGATTTTTCCCTTTTTTATCTACACCATCTCTTGTTTCAATCTGCGATCATTTCTAGACCAGAACAAATACAACCTATTTAAATTCTAATCTGACAAAATGTCTGCTTTAAAATATAAAACATTTTAAAATAAACAAAATGAGTTATACCTGTTAAGAACTCCTTGCTAAGAGCACCAGAGTCGATACCTGCTTCACCAAAAAAGATAACCTTCAGTCTGCCTTTCGGTGAAGATTTCTTCTGGCGCTGCCACTGCTGCATTCCTCTATTGAAGATATCACTCTGAGAAATGGAGATGGGAAAGGTGTTTAACTTTGTTTAAAGGTGTTTAAAGGTCAACTTTACTGCTGATCCAATTCAAAATCTCCTCAGAACTTAGTAAAAGTAAGAAATGAAACATGAAGTGTACTAGCAAAGCAAAACAAACAATTTCTTACTATACCATTTTTACCTGTGAAGTGTATTTATTGGTTCACTGAAGTGATCATCATATTCTGCAGTTCTGCAAACAGACAAAAATAAAAAGTAAATGTGTTAATATTTCAAATTGCTGGACAGAAAAAGTTCAAATTATTAATATTAGACAAGTGATACTAAACCATTTTATTTACCGTAATCCACATTTGGCTGCGTGTATCTCAATAACATCACTGTCAAATGTTTTCTTGCACAGTGGGCACTCAGCAGTCTAATGTGACATTAAAATACTGAGTTAAATTATGCATAAACAATTGTTTAGGAACCATACTTATAGCATAAACTGAAAATTAATATTACTTTATACATAAACAGGTCAATAAATATCCTTCTCTGGCATGTCTTCATTTATACTGGAATCACATCTTTCAATATATGGTGACTTTTCAAATTCCTGAAACCACGAACACTACATAAAAAATGTGTTTTCAGAGCTTATGAAATATAAACAATTGGAAATTAAACGATCTCATCAACCTTATTTTAGAGCTCATTTGTGACTAAAATAAACACATTAGACTTACATCATTACTTGATGTACACAGATCCACATGTTCCATCTTACAGTGTTTTATGTGTACCGGAAGGCACTGAAGAGGAACCATTTGGCTGCAGAGTGTACACTGGGCTTTGGGCATTTTTTCAAATTCCCTTGCATCAAGTGGTAATGGACTTGTGTCAATTTGCTCCTGCAGAGGAACTACATACATTGTGCACTTTCCATTACTACTCACGGTTTTCAACTGCTGTCCATTGTATCTGTCTGGGTCAGGAGGGATGGGAGTCAATTTCCGCTGCCCACCTCCACCTACGATTAAAAATGTATAACGAAATATAGAAAGACAAACCACCAAAAATCTTTATAATAGATAAAATCCATCCAATATCTATAAACATATGAAATAAACACTTTGATTTAAATTTATATAAGTTTTAAGAGGTTAGGGGAAAAACAAAAATTCTAAACAATCCTACATGCCCGAGCACTTGTGCAGCAACCATCCTCCACAGACTTTTCTTATCAAAGGCAGAATAAAACAGAGAAAGGAAACACACACACACACACACACACACAAAAAGAAAAAAAAAACAAGAAAAATTACTATGAATCTTTCCTCTGCATGAGTCATGTTTTCAGTTATAGTTAATGATCTTCTTCCAAGTCCTGCAAGTGTAAGCTGTAATTCTTTCTCTCCTTTCGATGTTTTTTCATATTGTTGGTCAAGAAGGAAAAAAAACATCAAAAAGCTTTTCTCTGGCCGTTTATACGGACCAAATCGCTTTTTACCCCTTACTTCCTTTCTGAAAAATCCAGGAAAAGACCTAAAAAGGAATGCATTTTTATTTTTGAGCCAGTTCAGAACATTGACTACACTCACACATACACCTATATATGTGATGTAATGTTTTTTATATTGTTAAAACTGTATATTCCACCAGTAAACACATTCACACATCTCACACACATCTCACACCTAGCCATTTCCTGCTGCACTGACTGCCCATTTGACTTGGACCTTCTTTCTTGGGCTGACTCTCCAATGACACTGGACTGGTTCCCCATTTTCTGTTGTCGACACCAGATTCTGGGCTGTATTCAAGATGTCACCTATTGGAACCTGATAAACAATGCAATATGATTTTAACACTTAAGCAATGAACACTGGCATTGCATGACCTGTATATTACAAGCATGTACACAGCTGTTAGTAAGTCAAAACCCGAAAATGTATAATTATTTTATGTAGGCCTACCTCCTAAACACCTGTATTCTTGAAACACCTACATCTCATGTTACTCTGAGAGCTAATTTTACTTACTATATTTAACCTGTGCATGCCATATATCTCCTCACTGTTAACTGATAACTTACACTTAAATATGGAATAAAAACTTAAACGAGTGAATTTGGAAGAAAAAACAACTACTTACCAGAGACGATGAATGCGCGCTTGACTGCTGGTCCGCCATTCTGGTGCCACTGTTTGAAAACGGCGCATGCGCACCACGGGGAATCTATTCATCTTCACTCGGATAGTAATGCCTGGGAACGTGATGACGTATTTTTGACAGTCATTTCGCACACCGAACTTCGTGGTCATAATTCGCATGTCGTGCGTGTAACACAGGTGTTGTGAAAAGAAGCGTTGTGTGTGTGAACTGCCATAGTCGTAAAAAAAATCTCGTATCTGAAAATCTCATATCTGTAAACTTTCGTGGCTGTAGATTTAGGAATCGGACTTAGACAAAACAAATAATTACATTCAATAGTTTGTAATTACGCACGAGTTAATTAAAATTACGGACAAATGCTTGAGTTATGTACGATTATTTTTGACAGTGATTTTATTCCATAGTCTTACACTGTTTTTTTCTGAGAACTGTTGGAGAAATTTGCATGTATTTCTCTTAATTGCATTTATTCTCTTTTGATTTACTTCTAGAGCATTTCAGTAGGGAACATATGGGTTAGTGAAACATGTTAGAATGCTCTTTAGAGCTTCAAGGGTTCTCGGGTTTATTACTCTCTGGGAGTGCTGGGGGTGATCCGTTCCCAGGGGAGTCCGTTACTGCTGCCAGCCTTAAAACCTGCAGGAGGTCGGGGTGAGACATCTGATTATCTGAGCAGTGTTTGGACAGACACTCCGGAGACTCATCCTGGGTCAGGCTGGCCTAGTGAGATAAGGAGACGCCGTTTGTCTGATTAAGAAGTCCTCCATTTGGTGAGACTTGATGACTTTCGCAGAGGCGGGGGTGCAGTAACAGGAATCATATAAAATGGGAAGGGCTCATCTTCACACTTCAGAGAGGGAGAGCTCGGAACTCAGAACTGCTCTGTGTTTCAGATTTTTTCTTTCTTTCCATTTGCAAATGTAAAATAAAAGCTTGTCTTTTGAGCGAAGAACACTTTGTTTGATGATTCTCACCGCCCCGACAGAACCTAACAGATAATGATATGCGGAAATCCCCACAATAACACGGAAACTGCAAATATTCTCTGCTTTTTTTTTGCTTTTCTGTGTCAATAAACATATATTTTTAGCATTTAAATGCTAAATAATTTAATAATTTTTCAACATATATATGAACATAAATTCAGCTACATTTCCATATAAAACGTAACTGAATAATTTTAGAAAGTGCGTCTTGAAATGGTAAAATACGCTGAACTTATATGCGGAGGTTTGAAAATAGCCAATTGGAGAACATTATTTATTTCTAATTGCTGCTGATTGAATGTTTAAAGAGATTCATCAAAATCAGTCTGTGCAGTACTGCATAAACAATACTGCAGTACCAACATTTCATACTAGAAATTATCTTGAAGTAATCCTTGTATACACTGCTTCATGAAAGAACACTCTTGTCACTATAACATGACTTTCATTGTGAAAATTATGCAGTGAGTCAGTACTCTTCAGGGAACCCCACACAGTCATAACACACAGGGGTAGAGTCTGGGGGTCCCTGAGGACCAGTCTGAGAACCACTGTTCTCACCCACTGTTACTGGTTCCCTGATCAGATTCTTCACTTTTCTGTGAACTCTCTATATTACACTTACTATTAATGCTGATAGCGCCATCATTGTGTTTTTGTAAAGTATAGTATTTAAATCTATGATTTATGTATTTTCTTAAGAGTTTTATTAAAGTTTGACTTTATCTTTTAAATTGTTCTTGTCTCTGTTTCCACTATAATATATTTGTATAAATTAGATTAAAATATCCAGTGCAAAATTAACTCTTTTGCTGTCATATGGCCATATTACAAACAGGAGTCACTGTTTGTCAGGAAAACACATACTTGTCCGTGTAGGATTATGGGATTCTGACCTGAGTGTCTCCAGGTTACAGTGTGAACTCTTCAGTCCAGCAGAAAGCAGCTCCACTCCTGAATCCTGCAGGTCATTGTAACTCAGATTCAGCTCTTTCAGGGAGGAGGTTTCTGACTCTAAAGCTGATCCCATATATTTACACGTCTCTTTCCCAAGATTACACCATGCTAGTCTGTAAATGAGAACAAATCAAACACAGTAACAGAACATTCATTCACACTATTTAGACAAAAAATATTGGGTCAGATAGAAACACTACATTATTTTATTTCACCTGTCCAGGTAAAATCTGACCGATTTACAACTTAAAACAGTGATAAATATTGTGTTTTACATCTGACACATGGATTCCAAGAAACTCACCTCCCGGTTCATTGGTCCCTACCACATCACTCACAGGATTAACCCTGTCACCTTCCACCTGCTGCCTGCCTCTCTTAAAATACACCCAGTTTTTTATGCATCTCAACTAAAGCCCGTTTTCTACTCTAAAGCTCATTTTCTATACTGTGTCCACAGGTTCCACACCCTGATCATTGACGGTGGTCCTGTCTACACCTTTTGGTGGATCCTGGACTTGCGATTCCGTGGCCGTTTAACCCAGTACCTCGTCGACTGGAAAGGCTACGGTCCTGGGTTCCTGGATGGAACATCCTGGAACCTTCGCTCATCCGGGACTACCTGGAGGGAGGGGTACGGTCATGCACACCAGGTCATGTGCAGTCAAAGGGCATTGGAAATACATGCCTCGCACAGACATTGAAGAGACATACTTCCATGCTACGTGTCCCTTTTCCACTCAACTCATGTTCCGTGAGTACTCAGGCTCTTCGGAGCAACACCTAGTTCCCCTGTGTGTGCGAGTGAGAATGCTGGCTCATGTGGTGCGAGTCTCAACTCCTTTGTTGGAGCGCCCTCAGATTAAACAGCTTGGTTTACCAGCTCTTGCGTGCCAGTCACATCCAGCCTCTTCCATGCAACAAGGCTGCGTCTTGGCCGTTCATTCCTGCTCACTCGTGACAATGTGGCTATTTCTCTTTGTTTAAAGACTTTTTCCAGTCTTTCTAATTAAAGGGTGAATTGGTTTTTGAGAAAAGTCCCAGACTCTCCCACAGTCTTTATCTGTGTCTTAAAAAATCTTCTGACTACCACAAAAATATGTTTTCCATTTCATAATGAGAATACTGCAAACATTATTTTTTTGTAAAAAACCCTAAACCTTTTTATTTCAAAGATATTGAACAATGTAATATGTCCATTACAGAGAACTCTATACATGGCAAACTGAACCATATTTTAAAGCAATGAATTTAACATAAGAATGAGTAAAAAGCACAATGAGTTAACCTCTGAACATCCTGAATGCCTATGATGTGTTTATGGGCTGTGATATTTCAGAAAGCAATTTCCCGTCTTTGAAATGCAAAGGAACATCCTGCACCTGGTGCACATCACATGGATTTTGCTGTTACACCCAGACCTCCGGCACCTTGAAGCATGTGGCTCGTCCTGCATGTTTTGGAGATGGAAGGCCCCATATTGCCTCAGAGCCACTTTTGGCTGTGGCTTCCACTTTTGACGTGGGGAAGTATAGTCATCAGCCACATGCCTTGCGATTCCTTCTTGGGCCCGAGAAATCAACTGCTCACCAAGGAGTAGTTTGAATTCAAAGAACTTGAGTAGTTACTTTCCCAGAAGCTGGCAGTCAGCCTTATACTGAAGCCAGGTATTACCAAAAAAAGTGGAAAATGGCACATACTGCCCATTTACGAGTACAGGTGGACATCCTTTTGAAACATAGCACCTTGTTTGTTCTCAGCGACTGTCAGTGGTCTTGACACCTGGACAAACCTTTTATCTTTCTTAGACCATCTTCTGCGTGTGTCTTCAGGCTCAGTGGCATAGGCAGAGGGTGCCATGGCCACTGGCTTGTTGTCCAATCCCTTCAGGATCTGACAACTACCTGTAATGCCCCTCTTCCTTTCTTTTTGAAGGCTTTATCCTCAATGATGCCACACACTTTTAGAACTCTGTTCTTCATGAAGGTTCCAGTTCCTATCAGGCCTTTTGCTAGAAGGGTTTCCAGAATGTTGGCAGCTGTAAACAAACTTTCAAAGAACAGGTGGGTTCCTCAGGGAACAGATTTTGCCAAATGAAGGACAGCTTGTTCTCCAATGCCCTTTCCTTTTGTGACACTGAAGGTGGTTCTTTACAACTGTCAACTGCCTGGAAACCCTTCTAGCAAAAGGTCTGACAGGAACTGAACTGGAACCCTTGTGAAGAACAGAGTTCCAAAGGAGTGTGATATTATCGAGGATAAAACCTACAAAAAGAAGTTGATGATGACTATACTCCCCCACGTCAAAAGGAGAAGCCACAGTCAAATGTGGCTCTGAGGCAATATGGGGCCATCCATCTCCCAGAGATGCAGGACAAGCCACATGCTTCAAGGTGCCGTAGGTCTGGGTGCAAAAGCAAAACCTATGTTATGCGCACAAATTGCAGGGTGTTCCTTTGTGTTTCAAAGAAGGAAATTGCTTTCACAGTCCATGAAGGCAAAAATAAAACAACATCATAGTTCCGGCATTAATGATATTCAGAGGTTGACTCATGGTGCTTTTTATTCATTCTTATGTTGAATTCATGGTTTTAATATATTGTTCAATTTGCCATGTCAGACAACTTGATATCTGAGATTCTATCAACAATTTGCAGTAATTCTATCTCTGCCTCTGACAATGAATCCCTTTCTTCTCATTTGAAAAAAATTACAGAACAAAATGGAAGAAGTAACTTAAAATGTCCACTAAAGACAACATTTATTACACACTTAAATACTGTGGTAAACTTTTGTAACATTAATTTACAAATTGGTTTAATGTGTTCTTAAGAGATTCATATAAAATATAACAACAACATTTCAAGACAAAATTAGCTCAATACCAATTAATATGCACTTACTTTTCCTCTACTCATGAAATATCCCTGTGGTAAAGGATGCGATTTTCCTCCAACATAAACAGGAAGTTCCCAAAATCCCACCCCTACAAATGAGGTATCATTTAAAAGTAATAAATGTCCTCTTTATATATCAGAAGTTTGTTCAGCAGCATGCGGGGTGTGGAAGATATTTAGGATTACAAAGTTCATCCAGAGAGGACAAATTTGAACTGCTGATAGTCAGTAGGTGTGGACACTTTCTCCCCTCAACCCTTAGACAGAGAAACACTAATAATACATGTGTCTTAGACCAGTGCTGCTAAAAACCCAACACAGTCCTAACACACAGGGGTAGAGACCGTCTAAAGGGTCCCTGAGGACCAGTCTGAGAACCACTGTCTTCACCCACTGTTACAGGTTCCCTGACCAAGTTCTGTTAACGGTAAGCAATTTCCATTGGGATCAATGAAGTTTTCTGATTCTGATTCTAAAAATATTGTAGCGAGCTGGAGGTAGGACTGGCACTGTTAAGCCCTGTTGGGGCCCTTTTGGGGTTATTTAGAGGACACTGCCAGTTTGGCGGGCAAACTGTGTGGCTAAGTGGGTGGTGATTAGTGGTTTAGGTGATCACGTTCCAAACAGGAGTCTCTCGACAATATGTATGCAAAACCCATGCTTGCCTATTTAATACTGATAGCGACATCATTGTGTTTTTGTAAAGTATAGTATTTAAATCTATGATTTATGTATTTTCTTAAGAGTTTTATAAAAGTTTGACTTTATCTTTTAAATTGCTCTTGTCTCTGTTTCCACTATAATATATTTGTATAAATTAGATTGAAATATCCAGTGCAAAATTAACTCTTTCTCCATCATATGGCCATATTACAAACAGGAGTCACTGTTTGTCAGGAAAGCACATGCTTGTCCATGTAGGATTTTGTGATTCTGACCTGAGTGTCTCCAGGTTACAGTGTGAACTCTTCAGTCCAGCAGAGAGCAGCTCCACTCCTGAATCCTGCAGGTTATTAAAACTCAGATCCAGCTCTTTCAGGGAGGAGGTTTCTGACTCTAAAGTGGATCCCAGATGTTTACACGTATTTTCCTCAAGATTACACAACTCTAGCCTGTAAATGAGAACAAATCAAACACAAAAAAAGAACATTCAGCAGGGCTCCAGACTAAATAAAACCTTAGGAGCCTTTGGCTCCAAAACACAAAATATTTGGAAGGCAAATATTTTTTAGGAGCCATAATCTCTGTCAAATGTGATATGACTAAAATAATACTGTTATGGCACATTTTGTCTCCAGTCTTGCCCCATGTTAAACGAAACAAGAAATGATATGGACTAAACTGTTGCGAAAGTAAAACATAGTGTTTATAAGTTAATTTTTCTTATATTTTAGAACGCGCTGTGCAACAAGTTGCCAGGCCATGCAAATCCTGTCAAAAAAAAATCTGTCAACACTCCTCTCGGCAGAGATGTGTCTGTCGCAAACAAATCAGTTCTTTGACTAAATAAGGAGAAACTAAGAGCCATTTGGACAAATACATGGAATATTACTAGACTGACCACAGACACAGAATATTACTAGACTAGATGACCAGCTGCATTGTACATCATCGTTGCCACCATACTGCGAGAGGCAATGCTGTGAAGTAGCAAATAAAGATGCCTCACACATGTTCTGCATGGGGCTGTATGCTCCAAACCAATTCCCAAGGAATTTCATTTTATAGAAAAGGCTGATTAACTGTTTTGAATATATTTGGCCATTTTAAAATACTGTTTTATTAACCATAACCCTAGCCAAATCAGCTTTTTGGTTAACTTTTCTCAAACTCTTGTGGTTTCCTAAAGAAATCCACCTCAGTTTAGAAATCTTAACCTGACCTAAGCTAGCAACACAGCGCATCCCTGTGTTCAAGACAGCCTCCAAACTTCATTTTGGCTAAATGTAAGCACTATAATAACAGGGTTTCGTAATGGACACATATAATCAAAACAATTGTTCAACCATACCAGGGTTTGTCATTCGATCATTCGGCACATTTTGAAAAAGCTGTCATGTGATGTGTGCCATGGTAGTTTGGTAACATATCCAGTTCGGTATATATTTATTACCAAGCCACTATAGTGATAACACAGTAACCACATAATGTACAGGAATGTGTGAAATGTTTTCAGAAAAGTCCATTTGTATACAATGAAATGTATTTTTTATTGTGTATTGTGCCAGTATAAATATTTTGTGACCTGAGAATCTCCAGTTTACAGTGTGAACTCTTCAGTCCAGCAGAGAGTAGCTCCATTCCTGTATCCTGCAGGTTATTGTTACTCAGATCCAGCTCTTTCAGGGAGGAGGCTTCTGAATCTAAAACTGATCCCAGAAGTTCACATGTCTTTTCCCCAAGATAACACAACTCTAGTCTGTAAATGAAAACAAATCAAACACAGGAACAGAACATTCAGATGAAGAGCTGTGAGTGGACCCAAATACAACTGAAATTAGAAGTTTACATACTTAGAGTTATAGAAAAATAGATTTATTTCTTTCACAATTCCTGACACTGAATCATTTTAGGCATTGCCTGTAATGGGTGAGTTAGAACCACTACTTCTTTTTAAGAGTGGGAAACATCAGAATAATATTAGAGAGCCTGATATTTTAATGATTAGCTTTTATATATTTTCTCACTTTCTGTCGGGGTCAGTGGTTTAGACACATTTAGTATTCATTGGGTCAGATGTCTCAGGCAGACTTCCACAAGTTTAAATGTTTGCCCCATTCCTTCTACAGAAATGGTGTAACTGAGTCAGGTTTTCAGGCCTCATTGCTCCTAAAAGTGTCATACTGGAATGAGGTCAGGGCTTTGTGATGGCCACTCCAGAAACTTCACTTTATTGTTCTTAAACTATTTTGCCACAACTTTGGAACTATGTTTGAGGTCTTTATCTATTTGGAATACAAACATCTTGTCTGCTGTCTCAGGATGCTGCTTCAGTCATTCTGTAGCTCAGTATGTATTAACTTTTTATTCTTTCTGGCTGAACTCTGTAATATGTTACTCTGTAAAATGTTTAAATTGTGTTTATAATGTTAGATTTTTTCATAGTGAGTTTAGCTGCTTTACTGAACAAAGAGACAAGGTCAGATTGATTAAGTTCATATCTCTTATGTGTAAAATAACTTTTTTATAGATAAACATAACTGTCATTCAGGATTGAGGACTTCACTGTTCTATACTATACAGCATTTAATCAAAGTTCTCATTATACAGGAGTCATCTAAATTAACAAGTTAACATGCTAACTCTCCATCTCTCAGTTATGTGGATGAATGGAAATGTATAAATGTATCGTTCCTTTAATACTTTAATTTTTTTTTTTCCATTTCTCTAATGGGATTCTGCGCTGGCCCAAATTTACCTGGACAGCCCAAATTTACCTGCACAGGATGAATGATGGCCCGCCCAGCCCTGCCCGTATAAAGAGGCTTTTCGTCCTGTGAACATGTGCTGCAGACAATGCTTCTATGAATAAAGGTAGGCAGGCTTTATTTGTGTGTTAATTACTTTAGCATTTGTTGCGATTTTTAACACTTACATTTCTAGTCTTCCATAACAGATGCTGTTTGAGGTGAGGCCTGCACAACTTTCCCACTGGTGTGCAGTTTATCAAGCCTCTCCTCTAGTACATCACTCTTGCTCCTGTCTCCTGCTATTTGGCTTTTTGCTTTCGTCCTGTTTTGTCTCCCTGTTTTTTTGTTTTGTTTTTGCCAATTTGTTTCTGTGAATTATTTTCTCATTGCTGTGATTTATCATTCTTTCAAATTGTTGCTTTATTTCTTTTGTTTTGGAATGAGCTTTCTTTGTTTAGTTTTACTTTGTGAACTGCAAGAGACCTATTAGAAGACTTGACTCTCTCCTGCAGTGCTCCAGCTGGTTTTTTTTGACAGGAGCTGTTTGGCAGCCAAGCTGGTGACGAGTTGTGTCTTGGGTGGTGGAGTCCTGTCACTGGTATTGTAGGCGATGTTGAATTGCAGCTTGTTCACGTGTGGTGTGTTGTGTCAGGGTTTCCCCCTTCCAGGACTGTGTATTTTGAGCTAACCTTAAGTCTCCTCGGAGTGAAGGTCCTAGAGTGTTAGAATTTTGTTCTTGCGTATTTGGAATGAAAGTCCTACGAAACTTCCTAGTTCTCAGCCTTCGGGAGTTTTGTGTTTGAATGACAAAATGGATATCACAGCATGCTAATCCTGGGCTATGGTCAAATAGCATATGTTCTAAACATTTAGAGCTCAACGTTTAGATCTGAAAAATCCCACATTTAGAGTTGCTGTTTGTAAAAGTACTAGATTTCAATCCCACATTTAGAGTGCAACATAAGTTTAAGATTTAACATTTATATATTTAACATTTAGATATAGATTTAACATTACATTAAACATACACAAATATTTATTTAACATTTAAATATAACATTTAACAGTTAAGCAGCAAGAAAATGTACCAAAAAAATGTAAGAAAATGTAAGTGATGAAAAAATTACACATCTAAATTTACTGTACTAATTTACTGTACTAATATTTTGTCCATATCCTGCCACCTTACACTCCCACCCTCCTGCCATGTAACTTCAATATACATTTATACATTTATGGCATTTATCAGACGCTTTTATCCAAAGCGACTTCCATTCTCTACCTACAGGGGGCAGTCTCCCTGGAGCAACTTGGGGTTAAGGGTCTTGCTCAGGGACCCAGTGGTGGTGTGCTGAAGGTAGGATTCGAACCCATGACCTCTTGGTCCGGATGCAAGTGTCCTACCCACTGAGCTACCACCACCCCATATATGGACCAAAGAGAAATAAACAGAATGACAAGGCAACTGCAAATATCTAAAGTACACCTCACAGGTAAAACTGTAAAAATAATATTGTGCATTATTGTGATATAGTAGTTAATATTGGTAGGGCATGTGGTATAGAATAATGGGATAATTATGGAGATTAATATGTATGTTTAGTTTTGGTTAGCAGTACTACTGATATAGAAATATGAGATATTTTTGGATTAAGTAGTCTGTCTTTAGGTCTGATTAGTGGGCCTTTTACAGCAGTATCAGCAGACTATGTTATACATTGGACTGAATGATTTTGGAGATTAAGGGAATATTACAGCTATAAAAGTTTGCACAACTTTCCATTTACTCCAGATGTAGTTGATCAGTATATGACAGCTGACACAATCATTCAGTCTTGATGGTTTTTCTGTAGCAGCAGAAACCAACCTTTTCCCTCTCATTTCAGAGGAATATTAAGCCCTCACTTTGTGTTCAAGGTGAGTATGCCAGTTCACTGTAGCAGTTCAGAGCTCCTAAATACATGTGAATAAAGTCTGTCTGTTACACTTGATCTCCCTAGTAGATGTTGTCAAGTCTGCAGTAAAACATTACCCTTTAACTCCCACCAAATATTTCTTACAATATAACATTGTAAGAAATATTCATAAATAAGCACATATGAGCCTTTATGAAATTGTCACACCAAGCTTTCACATCTTTCATTCCTGGTTAAACTGACAGAAATCTGACCTGAGAGTCTCCAGTTTACAGTGTGAACTCTTCAGTCCAGCAGAGAGCAGTTCCACTCCTGAATCCTGCAGTTTATTGTTACTGAGGTCCAGATCTTTCAGGGAGGATTTTGATTGTAGAACTGATATGAGAGATCTGCAGGACTCCACAGAGAACTTACAGCCAGATAACCTGCAAATGGTGAGTAAAAATGTGGAATCATGCAAAAAACACTAACAATCTCTGTTATAACATTGATGTTAAATAAGGTTTCCTTGTGTAATCATTAGGGTTCCCAGATTTAAGCTGGGGGTTTGTACAATTACCCTTTCAGCATTTCTAGCCATATTATGTGTATATACAGGTAAATTGTTAGTTATTATGAAATAGTTATATACTGTTAAACATAAAACATGATTTAATTGAGTCAAACAAGTAAACCAGGAAAAACAGCCTATTGTATGCTTCTGTTTTTGGAAAGAAACTTTTTAACCCCACTGTAACATAAGTGCTACACAGGCTTTTTCTCCATGCACACACTACTTAATAGTGTATAAAATAGTTATGACATTGCATGGAGTTACAGAAGATAACTAGCAGGTAGCATGCTATTTAGTACAAAGTTTGTGGTTTAGGGCAGAGTCACATTTTAAAACTCTTTACACACCTGAGGTCACATGAATACTTGTGGCTGGTGGATTATAAACTAAAATGCCATATACACATCTACATGTGCATAAAAGAAACGCAGAAGCCCTGTTAACATGGACAATTTTTTTTCAATTTTAATCCAATTAATTACAGAAACTAATTAAAATGTCTCATGTAAACAGTTCAAGTAATAAGAATCAACTGAATCCCTTAAAATTCTCAAGCCGATTAAGAGCCGATTACCTTTCTTTTAATTAGATCGATCGAAAACTGGGTTTAAATGTAAACAAACAAACAAACCGATTATTAGAAACCTTCCCTTGTTCCTGTGCATGTGTGCGCGGCAGGTAGCTACTAGTTATTAGCCAAGTAGAGTTTATCCCATCTGAGTAAGTTTACCTCAGGTGCAGCAGTGAACAAATTAAAACTAAAACTGAACAACTGCTTACACTACATTTTATTGGATACGTTAAATTAGGTCAATTTAGTGGAGAGAATTCTAAACAAACAGCAGCATTCCAAGCTCTTAGCAGGGCACTATCTGAAGTAACCGGTGTCCTGCTGCACTTCAGCACTTCTCAGTGTTAGAGCGTAACTGTATAAACTGGCTCTATGCACCTCTAATGATATATCTATCTCTCTACGCTCTTATTTAAATAAACTATATTTTTCTCTGATTATACATATTATTTGGCTATTTATCCTTGTTATCAGTGTTAAACACTTTATAAATTTAAAAAGAGCACTCCAGAATGCGAGACACCAAGTAAAGCACACCCCTACATTAAAACACTTCTGACAAGCAACGGAGATAAACTGTCACTAGTTTTCCTTTGGCTAGTCCTCCTCAAATGTGCGCTATCTTGGAACGAGCAGGAATGGGCAGGAAGCCAATAATTCATGCTACGGACTTTATTTACAAACAGGGTCCGAAAATAAATGGGCACGAGGGCCGTCAGGAACAAAGATTCTGATTCAGGTTTCAGACTATGAACTAAAGTGCTAAAGATGTGTGCTGTGCACGGGGAGTGAGGTGAGGCACAAGCATGCAGGTTCAATTAGATGGATTTTATTTACAAAAGACACAGACTCTACATAACAAAACAAAAAGCCACAAGGGGATAACCAAAACAAGACTACATATAGGAGACATGAGGAGCAGGGAAGGTGAGGGTCATGGTGAGGGGTTGACATGCAAACTTATAGAACTTAAATACAAATCCCCACTCAAATATGAACCAATAGTACAACACAATCACTTAACAAAAACACAGGACATCTGAAACTAATACCCTAGACACAAATGTACCCTGACTTCAAAATAAAAGTCCCCAAAACCAAAACCACAATTGCGGGCTCTACTGGCCGCTCTGTGGATGTCACACTCATGTGTTTCTGCCCCTTGCTCCTCACTAGTATTCTGGTTGTGCTTTAAACTATAGTAAATAGCAAACTGTCCTCCAGGACCGCAGTTACACACTTTTGCTTTCTCTGCATTCTTTTTAGCCTTTACCCACTTCATGAGTGGTCTAAACCCTGGATTTTTCTCAGTACAGCAGTGACACTAATAGGTTAGTTGGAAACAATCTTTCCATCAATAGCCTAGGCATGTTCTGTAGTTTATGATGACCACACAACATAAACAATAGACCATTGCCTAAAACATATTTCAATACCTATGCCTATGCTCAATACTTATGACCTGCAGCCAACTTCAACAGAGATAGGCCGGTATGGCTTAATCATTTACATTTAGTAAAACAGACAGAAATCAGAAATCTGACCTGACTCTCTCCAGTTTACAGTGTGAACTCTTCAGTCCAGCAGAAAGCAGCTCCACTCCTGAATCCAGCAGGGCATTGTTACTGAGATCCAGATCTTTCAGGGAGGAATTTTCCAGGTTTAAAACTGATCCCAGAGTTTCACACGTCTTTACCCCAAGATTACAGGTAGTCAGTCTGCAAAAAAGAGTTAATGCCATCAGTCTCACAGTACTCAAGTGTCTTAAGTGTTACATTCACAGATATGAACCCCATTGCAGAGTACAAGAATACCAAAGTTTGCAAAGGTAAGAAGCATTATCCAAAATGTAGCTAAGGGTTCAACATCCAGTAAATCAATCCACAAGTCTCCACAGCAAAAAAAACAAACCAAAATCCAGAGCAGGGTCAAAGTATGGTCTAGTATACTTTGCAACAGAAGGATTGGCTCTTTGGTCCTGATCTTCTAATTAGGTGTGCCACATAATTAAAAAAACAATTAACTCTCCCATTAATTAATCTAAAATAATCACACATTTTGCTGTAAAAGCATTTAAAAATGTAAATGAATTTTGGCGCATGAATAATCAACATTACAATGAATAATCAACATTACAGACCCTGAAGAACTCTTTTATTTAATAACTCTTTCTGCTCTGTTCATTTGCAGCAATGATCACAGCAATGAAAAAAAATGCTTCAGCAAGTATAATGATAGAACTAGGTCCATCTATACGTTGTTGTATGAGACAATATACATATAAGCAGGGTGTTCTAATGAATTACACTGCTTTGTTGTAAAATGCTACTATAGCGCAAATCAACAGCTATTGTATATCAATTTATGATGCCTTGTACAAAAATGCTACATTTAAGCTTATACAGTTTAAACAGTTTAGCACAGATAAGTGATGAGAAATAGCCAAATAATATGCATAATTTGAGAAAAAAATATTTTATTAAAATGAGAAGAGCCTAGGAAGTTATATATATCTTTAGAGGTGCACCGAGTCAGTTTATACAATAAACACTAAGAAATGCTACCTTGAATCAGGGTGTTCTGACAATTCCTGCTACCCTGTGGAAAAATGTTCCTTTGAAACTCATACAGCTGCCAGTGTTTCAAACTTGCAGAGTTATGGGAATTGCACTGAATCCCCAGACTGTGGAACTGCACATACACAGAAGGGCTTCTCGATGGTTAGCACATTTCAACAGAACACTGGACCGGGTGAAAGTCACATGGTGCCATTAACCAGTGTTATTTTTTTATTTTGTCTGTGATTATTTGGTTGAAACAACGCGTTAATTAAAAATCCCTACTTCTAATTAAGGGCTTGTGCAAAGCTCCGGAGTAGATCTCTGGAGAGGGTTGTCTGTTTGTCCCTGACTCTAACACCAATCCTTACATCAAGTTTACAGTTTACCAGTTTTTTTTCCCATTCAATAATGACTTGATTAAATACTGACCTGAGAATCTCCAGTTTACAGTGTGAACTCTTCAGTCCAGTAGAAAGCAGCTCCACTCCTGAATCCTGCAGGTCATTGTTACTGAGGTCCAGCTCTTTCAGGGGTGAATCTGAACTGAGGACTGTTGATAGAACTTCACATGTGTTCCCACTGAGGCTACAGTGATCCAACCTGGATATTAAATATTATAATTATTATTTAGAAGCAGAGAATTAAATAATCCCAAAGTCTGAAATTCATTGTCTAGAACATTTATACTTTCTGGGATGTTTTATGGGATTTCACATCAGATTGTGTACAGATAAAAATCTATACGGACACCATTTTAATATGTTCATGTTCTGTGCCGTGAGAGTATGTGTTGTCCTGAGCACAGTGAAAAATGCACAGCTCATTTTCAAATCTTGAAATAATAATATTATGTTATATTAATATATTTGCTATTTTGTCAGTAAGGTTTGTCTCTATTTAGTTTTGTTGGATGTTGGTTGTTCTGACTGATTGTTTCACACAATAGTCACACAGAGTCATTGTCACACAGAGACAGACAAAACAGAACAGTGAGCTCCTTATTATAGCTGACTCATTAATGTATATTTTCAAATAACTAGAAACAGAATGCAAAAGATAATTCCAATGAAGGGAATGTTTAAGTCTAGACAAGTGAGTCACTTCCACTGGTGGCCACAGTATATATGAGCAGGTCATTCTTGCTTCTTTTTATTTTTTTTAGTTATATGGTTGCTTTGATAATAGTGATGAGAATCCCTCTCATCCCTCTCATCCTTGATTTCATTCATTTGGAGTTTACTGTTTGAAAATGAGTGATAAATTTGTTTTAATTAGGTTCATATGATGGTACAATCTTTTGACTTCACACGTACCCTGACTTATATAACTTAAAATAAATATTGCTGAAATGATACTTACAGAGCTCTTCTAGTGTTTTTCACCACTGGCAGGAGTCTCCTCAGTCCTTCATCTGATGGTATGTATTTCTTCAGCTCAAACTTCTCTTGGGTTTCCTCTGACATCAGCAGCACAAACACCAGAGCTGACCACTGTGTAGAGGAGAGTTCCTGTTCTGAAAGATCTCCTGAGTTCAGGTATTTCTGAATGTCTCCTGTGAGAGAGCTGTCTTTTATTTCACTCAGGCAGTGGAAGAGATTAATGGTCTCTTCAGTGGATTTTTTCTTCTTGATCTTTCTCTTTATATAGTCTACAGTGTCCTTCAGACTCTCTTCTTTGATTTCCATTTCTGGGTGTAGACTCTTTAGGAGCCTCTGATTGGACTCCAGTGTGAGGCCAAAGAGGAAGCGGAGGAAAAGGTCCAGGTGTCCATTTTCACTCTTCATGGCCTTTTTCACTGCTGTTCTGAGGAGATCATTCAGTGTGTGTTTGAACAGCCATTCCATTTTCTCCAGTCGAGTCTGACAGAGTGGGTTGTATTCAGGACTGAAAGTGAGGAACACAAACACGGCAGCAAGAAACTCCTGGAAACTGAAATGTACAAAACTGAAGATCTTCTCATCCTTCTTAAAGATCTGTGTACACACTCCAGAGTACATGACAGCTTCCTCAAAATCAATACCGCATTCTTTCAGATCTTTCTCATAGAAGATGAGCTGTCCCTTCTGTAACTGAAGAAAGGCCAACTTTCCCAGCTTCAGTACACTCTCTACGTCCATCCTGTCTCTCTCCTCGTTTGGTGTTGTGCTGTATTTCTCGCTCTTTGTTCTTGTGTGAAACAGCAGGAATCGTGTGTACATTTCTGTAAGAGTTTTGGGAGCTTCTGTCATGTCTTTGTTGGTCTTAATCATGTCCTGAAGCACGAAGGCTGAGATCCAACAGAAGACTGGAATGTGACACAAGATGTGAAGACTCCTTGCTGTTTTAATGTGTGAGATGATTCTGTCAGCCTGATCCTGATCTGAGATTCTCTTCCTGAAATACTCCTCCTTCTGTGGGTCACTGAATCCCCGGATTTCTGTCACATATTTAAAGTACTTGCGTGGAATCTGATTGGCTGCTGCTGGCCGTGAGGTGATCCAGACCAGAGCAGAGGGAAACAGCTCTCCTTTGATGAGACTTGTTATCAGATTATCCACTGTGGTCTTCTTTGTTACATCACTCACTTTCTTCTGGCTAAAATTTAGACTGAGTTTACTTTCATCCAGTCCATCTAATATAAAAACCATCTTACACTTGTCCTTCAAGATTTCCATCACATCTGCACCCTCAAATTCAGGATGGAAGTAACATACTAGTGTCCAGAGGCTGTGCTGTTCACCTCTGATCACGTTCAGCTCCCGAAAGGGAAGGAACAGAATGAAATCTAAATCCTGGTTGCGTTTGTCTTCAGCCCAGTCAAGAATGAACTTTTGAACTGAGACTGTTTTTCCCACTCCAGCGATTCCTAAAGTCAGCACTTTTATACCAGACTGTACCTCAAATATGTCGCTGAATTGGACTGTTTTTTCTTCTGATTTGGGATAGAAAGATTCAATCTGTCTCACTTCATGCTCAGTGTTCACTCCTCCTGTGCAGCCTTCAATCACATAGAGCTCAGTGTAAATGCCCTCCAAACGCACATGATCACCTTCCAGTGAATTCCCCTCATAAAGGTCTGCAAAGCTGGCCTTAAAGTTTTTTTTTATTGTTCCTTTTAAATCTCTACATTCTTCAGTTTCTGAAAAGAAAGAAGAAAAAGAACATTTCTCTTTTTTGGTAAAATAGACAAGAAAGACTGTCAAAAGTTATACAGTGGCTTGTGGCGTTAGTACATATTCAGATATGTTATAATTATTTGAAGCAAGTGTTCAAATAGAAGTGTGGACCTTTCTGAATGATACATGTGTACAGGAGGGAGGCGTTAAGCCTATTCATGTCCTTTATATTTCTTTCAGTTTAAAATCTCAAGGACACTCACACAGCAGGAGGCACACACAATGGAACATGGCTTGTTTTAATTAACATTAAGTTAATGTTAAAGCAGTTAAAAACGAATTTTATACAAAATACTGCAGCAAATATCTCAATCCATGTCCATGTCTTAAAGGGTTTTTTTTCTCAAACTTAACATTAGTGAAAATAGGGGTGATGATCTGTTGAGTTTACCTTCAGTGGGAGCAGTAACTGAGATTCCGGTCTTATCTGTAGTAGAAGAGATTGCTGCATTTTTATCGGTTTCATTTCTGTCTGGTTATGGTGAGATAAATGTTGGTTTGTTTTTTATACAATTCTTTTTCATTTTTAACATTAAGACTAGTTTAATTACCTCCATGTTTAAGGTCAGTCCCAGTATAAATGATAACTGTGCCATGAAACTCATTTCCATGTAGAAGAGGGGCATTGACAGTTCCTCCAGTCTGTGCTGTGGTGGTCTGAACTAGAGTTGGCTGAACTGTGTTAAAATGAGAGAATGTGGGTGTTACAGAAGAAGACAGGATATAAAAACCAGCAACATTTAAATACACACACACACATATACAGTAATCCAAGAGCACCAGCATATAGTGAAAACCCATGTTGTTGTGTTTTGGTCAAAAATAAAAAGCCTAAAAATGCCTACTTTTATAGTGTAAACCCTAAATATGCTCCCAAAAATGCTCCAGAACACTTTAAATTCTTGTTAAACTCAGTTTAATGCATTACCCTTAAAGAAAATGTAAAGGTAAATAAATAATCAGAATCAGAAAACTTGACTGCTTAACAACACCATTCACATTAGCGGTTTGCATTAGCAGCGTGGGACGAGCCAAAACAATGACTCGTACACAAAAGAAACTACTCTCTCTACCTGCATGTTTAAACATGGCACAGCTTACTAATACTTAATAAACTGAGATAACTGTTGAAAAAGGGGGGGGGGGGCGAGTGCAGGGACAACATCTTGCGAAGATTCCACGCAGTGGCACAGCGTCGCCTAATAATGGTTAGCCTAATTATTTTGTTCATACTGCGAACTTGTACAAAAGAAACTGAGACCTCTACACCTAATAGTATACAAAATACAACGCATATGTACAGAGGTGATCCTAGGGTCTGTTGGGGCCCCAAGCAAAAGTTCACTGGGGGTCCCCCCCTCTAACCAGTTTTTGTCATAATTTTAATAAATAATCTGACAATAAATTGACAATAAGTTCTCTGATAAAGTTCAAAGGAATGAACGTTCAAAACGTAATTGCTACTACCTTAGTTTAAAGTGTCAGCTCTCGTTCGCCATCTAGTGGCTTGGGTAACCCCAAGCAGCTGCCTGCCCTGTCTGCTGACAAGATGCGCATCTGCATATGTAGGCTTACAGTGCGTTATAGCAGTTGTGAAGTATAACAAACCCAAATAATTCAAATATGTTTATTAGCATGTTAGAGTATAATAAATGGGTATGAAGAAGCAGTTATTTCTTTTTTTTTAATTAGATTGTGTTATTCAGGCCGTTGAGTTTGATTTCCAAATAAAATAAGCTCTTGATATAT
>JBBPDE010000083.1:22186749-22197226 GCA_037974605.1 Nannopetersius ansorgii | reverse complement strand
AGAGAGAGAGAGAGAGAGAGAGAGAGAGAGAGAGAGGCAGAGAGAGAGAGAGGGAAAAAAAAAATATATATATATAACTATATATATGTAACTATATATATATATATATATATATATATATATAATACAAACATACAAATACACACAAATACATACCGCGTGATAACAACCACTTATACAAGAAATATGTTTTTATTCAATTTGAAAACGTATCTACATAGTTGTTTTATGAATTATCAACATGACAGTTATTACAATTATTGTCACCTTGCATCTTTTGAGTTGGCATAAAACCATATATAAAAATGTATTACAAAGATGTGCCTTTGCCGTTTGCTGTGCATTTGCTGTTATTTTGCCTTGTTACTGTTGCTTCCTGTAATCAATCTGGTTTAAAAGTCAAATATCTAAGTTTACCATTTTTTAGCATTTTCACAATTCTCCCCTCCTGGGGATTTTACTGTTAATTTGTGAACTGTTTTTGTCAGTCCATTGTTTTATAGTTCATTGTTGTCAGGTAGTTAAATGACACAATATTGGTCTCTATAGGAACTGGCTAAATGTTCATTCACAGTCAGACTGTATTTGTAACCTTGTCTGTGCTGTAAGAACATAATCTATTCAGGTTTATAGGTCATTATTATAGTCTTATTGAAATGGGGGTCTTCTGTTGTAGCATGGGCTTGTTAAGATAGCGTAAATAAGCACGGCTTGGGAATCCCACAGTACCGATAATTCGTACCCTTTTTTTTTCTTTTGTAGAAAAAAGGAAGGGAAGGGAATGAGTGGGATGAGCCTGGGGAATCTTATCTCACTGTCTGTCTGCTACTGTGGACCCCAGTGGGGACCCCCAATTTCCCTTACACAGGGGTCCTGATACAAAGGTAAGGGGTTTCGGGGGGTGGAGGGGTTGAGAGAATGGGTCGAGCAACAGAGGTGAAAAGGGATCTGTATGCTTGTGGTAACAACAGAGCACACACACACACACACACACACACACACACACACACACACACACACACACACACACACACACACACACACATACACTCTCTCTCTCTTTCTCTCTCCCGAGCCCAGCCCTCTAAGAAGAAACCTGCCACATAATTAGACAGATAAACTCTGTGATCACTAGCTTGGAGATAAGGGCTCTGTGAGAGGGAGCAGAAGGGATAAGGAAACACACACACACTCATATAAAAGGTGCCAGTCCATTTATTTACACACTCATGGTGTAGAAGAAATTAATTTGTCGGCTGCATGTAATTACGGTGTGATTATATAAACCAAAGATATTATTTTCATGAAACATTCATGTGGGCTGGAATTACTATTCATTGTTGCTGCTTAGTAATAATGCATTTAATGATATTCGTTTAATAAAATCCATCAGATCATTAACAAATCATTTCTTTATCCCTGCTAGCCACTAACAAAGACTGTAAATTAGGTGGTGCATCAAAGAAACTTCCAATATTAGTAGGTGAAAAGGATGGTTAAACACTGTGTCCTGAGCTTTATTTTTTATAGCTTTTAGTTTTATACGAATTACATGTATTTTATATTTTGACCTGTTTTTTATTTCTATCTTAGATTTTGACCAGTTGTTTTGGATCTGCTTTAGATTTTGACCTGTCTTTGTAGCTTGAATGTAGTCTTGAATGTTGACATGTTTTCTTTATTTCCATCTTAGAATTTGACTTTTTTTTATTTCTGTTCAGGATTTGGATCTGCTTGTTTTTCTACCTCAGATTTTGAACTGTTTTTTTCATATCTGTCTGAGGTTTTCAGCACATTTCAGACATCCCCAGCCAATTTTTCAAGTGTTCCCTTACAGTTTCAAAAGAGCAAAGGTTGATTTGAAAAGCTGATTCTTGCATTTTTTTTCATCAGAAATACCCATTTTCCTTTGCCTTGTTTCAGTCTAAAATGTGTTATATATTACATAATTTATTATTATGCTCATTATGATCCAACAGTTGACACATTAAAACCATACACAGCACAATTTTACAGTATAATAATAAAGACTATTTGCAGTGGACAGTTTCATGATTATTATCGTTATCACAATAAAAGGTACTTGTACATTTTAACTGTCCATGGTACGAACAATGTACACGCAAAGGTAGAACATGGTCCTTAAGGCCCACTTGGACTTTAATGCCCAATAGTTTTGAAAGGTACTGCATCCGCTTTCTAAAGCAAATTGGGATTTTTTTGTAAATGTTAACCAAATTAAAATAAAAACATAAAATTTAAAGTCAGGAGTAATGATAGATGGTATTCAGTCAGTACTGACTAAGAAACAACAAACAGTTTCTGGTAGCCATGTATTAATAATTAATTTAGTAATTTAGCAAATAACAAGTAATTTACTGCACATCAGTCCAGTAAGACGACAACTTGCTCCTCTATAAATTGTCAGTGTCCCCAGATCATTGTACTATTAGCCTTTAATACCATTTTTAAACTGTGACTTTGATGGAGCATCTCCTCACACCTGATAAAAACAAAATATGTTTCATTCATCATTAATATGTTATGATCTGGGTTTTTATGGTCAGGTATGGCCATTATCCTATTTGTGCCAGATTCACACAGAGTACCTAGACCAGTCACACAGAGTAGCTCACAAACTAAAAGTAGGGACTGCTATGGAATAGGCAGTTCCCAGATAAAGCCGCCCTCCTGTCTGTCTCTCGATATCTGTATCGCACCCCTTCTCTCTCTCTCTCTGTCTCTCTTTCTCTCTCTCTCTACCTCTCTGACCCTGCCGGGAGCCGTCAGAATTTATCAGCAGCGACGAGGCCCTTTCCACCTCTCTTCACCGCCTGACACACAGAAGAGCTTTCATCACACACTCTCTCTCTTTCCCCTTATTAACACCAGCTCTAATAGTATCGATACCAGCCCAGAGAGATACAGCCATGGCAATGAGAGCATCTGTCATTGTCTCTCTCCCTCCACCGGCCACGGGATCTGTTTTTTTTTGGCCGCATTAATTCAATCACATTATTGCCGCTAAGGTTGCCGACGTAATGGATTTGTGCAGTCTAACAGAAAATGGCTTTTAAAATACACACAATTAGGAGAAAGTCAGGCTCCTGCATATCAACATAATGGGGGAAATGGAGAAAGGTTTTAATAAGCCAGACTTTGGAGGGTTAAACACGTGCAGAGCTTTCAAACTCTGATTTATTATGTTCTGATAGGTGCTTAGTTGGATATCGGAAAAGCATTATTCCATTGATTGTGTTTGGTGGGCTTTATTTATTAACTTTTTTGAATGTGCAAAACAGCCTTTCATTTTTTACCCCTGCATATCTGCATTCTGTTGTGTGTATGCATGCAAACATTGGAAGTTTAGACAAACCAGCAGAAAAAGCACAAGCTACTAAATATTCAAGCTGCTAATTAGGTACTGTATACACATACAAGATGCTGAGTATTTATACCTATTTAGATCCATAAGCTACAAAAAAAATTACATAAGCTATAATACATTTGCACCTATGAGCCATTAAATGGTTACACCTACAGGCTACTAAAATTTATATTTATAAGTAACTAAATACTTACATATTTAAGCTACATACAAATATTCATGTTTATAATCTACTAAACGTGTACCTAATACAGCTACAAGCTACTAAATATTTACACCAATAAGCTTCTTAATATTGATGCTTACAAGCTATTAAACATGTATACCTGCCAACCTCTAAGTATTTACACGTACAGTCTATTAAATCTTCATACCTACAAGCTACTTAATATGTAAACCTGCTGGCTACTAAATATTTACACCTATAAGCTAATGTCAAGCTTTTGCATATGACTTCACTGACAAAATGCTATATGCTGGAAGGACAAAGACTAGTATATAAATTTGAAATAAACTTAATTGGAAATTCATACACAACAAGTCTTAAGTTAGAATTTTAACTTAAGTCATTATGTGGGTCATTAAGTCATTATGTGGCTTTTTCTTTTCTGACTGGAGTCTGTATGTCCATAACCCTTCATCTAAGACAAATTCCTTTTCAGAATTCGTCTCCAGCACACTGCACTGTATAGACTCTTTTTTAAAAAAGGGACAACTGACACATTAGACAAGTGTTAAGATTACAGGTTAAAGGTATAAGACTGCTTCACTACAGGATATGAAATTCACACAGGCTATTTCATAGTCATGTTCCGAATTATTGCTAGGGATTTCTATGAAAGTGCAAACTCAGCCGTGAATATTGCATCCCTGATAGTACCGTACACACACACACACACACACACGCACGCACACACACACGCACAAACACACACACACACACACACACACACACACACACACACACGCACAAACACACACACAGAATCCGACATACTTTGCAGTTATATTGCTCGATGCATAATCTCTTATTTACGCGCCCGTCGAGGCATGACCTCCACAGGCCAATGATCTTTGACTGACAGGCTGCACCTCTTTACCCACAATGCAGTGGTACATTCAGGAGCAGGCAGCTGTCTTCACCATTAACCTCTCACTTTCAGCTCTGTTTTACAATCCACCCAAAGATCCCTTTGAAATGTACCAGTGATCTTACATGTCTTTGTTGTTTCTGAAATTGGATCATGAGTTTTTGCTTTAATTTTAACCAAATTTGTTACATTTTAAACAGTTCGTTCTGGTCTGTTTATAATGTAATGTTCACACAATATAGAGACAAGCTGACATGTGCATGAAGTGTAAAAAGAAAGAGAGAATGAGACTTTGACATGATGGAAAATAAATTTGAAATTTAAAATTATTGATGTTTTGCAGAAGGTAAAGGGAAGTTGGAATTATAAGATCACAGAAGCATTTTTAATACTGCATTTTAAAACATGGAAGTAGTTGTTCCTCAAACATCAGTATAATTTCATCCACAAGAATACACTCTTAAAAATAAAGGTTCCAGAAAAGTTTATTTTCTGTTGAACTTATCCTTTTTTACTGAAATATTTTGAGATTATTTAGAGGGGATTTTTGGATGATTTTAGGCTTGTTGCCTTTCCAGCTGACTCCTGATGCCATCAGTTTGTGAGTGTGTCTTGTCTTGGCACATGTTTTATATAACAGTTCTGTGTTGTTGTTTTTTCGCCTAGGCTATCTTCACTTCGGTTTAAGCATTTATTTTAGACTCTATACTCTGATAATCTTTCTTGTTAGCTACATGTATGAGTTGCCATGTTCTTCAAGGTTTATACTCACTAGACACCTTTTTAATTTATATCTTTCCAATTATAATACGATACATTAAATAAGTACCCACAAAGTCCTATACAAATATGACACTAGGTTAAGCTGAGCCAATTTTTAAAAAAATCAGTTGAATCTATAAAATTGCCATCTAACTGTATGGGAATACTCCCTGTATTCCAATTCAGTCCATGTAAAAAAGTAATTTGAAAGGTGACGCAAGGAGTCATTTTAATTATGCCACAGAAGTCTTTTGTTTACCTAAAGAATAATAGAAGAGAAGCCATACAGAGGCTGCATTTTAAGGGTCAGATCTGTTTTACAATCCACACCGGACCATAAAAGTGGTAGAAACTAGTTTTTCTGAAATTGCAACATTATGGAAGATTTAACATTAACTTCTGATCCATTTCTTCTGATCCATTTGTAATGTAATGGACACGGTGTGGAGGACAGCTAACATTTCCAAATAAAGTAAAAAACAATAAAATTAAGATATTCTGATATGATAGAAAATAAATATTCATCACATGTTCATAAATATATAGTAGTTTTAAAGAAAGCCTACATTTCAGCAGTGAATGTTAAGTGCAATTTGCCACATGGGGTTATTTGAGTGATGCCATAGGAGAATCATAAATACATTTCTGAGTGGGAAGAACTTTTTAGGGATCATAGAACCTTCACATTATTTTGCATCATTTGCTAAAATTTTCTTCCAAAGATTGATTCCTCTTATTTTTCCTTCAGTGTATCACTATTGCTCTGCAGTTCCTTTTTCCTACTTGTTGTAAAAAATCCCCACACATTATGCATTGGAAATATACCTTCAAGTATTAGGATGCTACATATTTTGCCACCTTTACCTTTACCTTAACAAGCTTCTTGATACATCACATCAAAATCACAACCGCATAATGCAGAACACGATCCTCCACCCATCACTGTACTCCACAAGCTTGCACTTGCACTCCACACACACTTGCTGGCGCTTCCTACACGCCCCCCTCTCTGGGCACTGGCTCCAAGCTCCCTGTTATCTGACCCCTCGCATCAGGACTAATCCGGCTTAGCTCACTTAATGATGCCACTTGTGCCGTGCCGAATGCGCCGAGCGAACTCCATAAATTGCATCCATTAAAATGCAAATCCACCCTTTGCCCAGAGTGCACAGGGCCGACACAAAAATGAGAGAGTCAAACCATAGTCGTCTGCCCCCCCCACCACCTCCCGACTCCCACCCACCACCCTCCCCATCCCTACCATGCCATCTCTCTCCATAAGGAACAAATACCCCTGCGATAACTGATGTTGCGATTATCATTCTGCTGCCACATTGCGGATGAAAAAGGCCCAAATGAAGAGGGGGTGGTGGGGGGGGGCTTATTTCATTTTCATTTTCAAGAGAGATTTATACATTTTTGTTGTTGTCAGGAAATGAACAAATGGTTATCAATGTAACGAGAGGATCTACTGTTATCGGTCCGCCAGGCTTTTCCATACTGATACTCCTTTTGCACCGTATTTCCACAGGAAATGAATTTCTTCCTGACCACTCCCATCCCCCACACCCCCACATCTCTACTCTACCAATGCACCTTTTTTCACCTGTCAAAAAACGTCTGGTATTCTCATGCCACTAAGTTGGCTTACATAACATTGTTGATGTTCAATAGAGCAGTTTTCATTTGTAGACTTATTATTATTTTTTTCTATGAGCTTTTTTCTATTGAAGTGGCATCCCTGGGCCGTTTGGTTTATAGAGGTGTGTATGTGTTTGTGTTTGTGTGTGTGTGTGTGTGTGTGTGTGGGAAGCTGGAGGGCGGAAGCCATGTATTTAGTTACCAATGGGAACAATAATTTAAATTCTGACATTTTATATTGTTATATTGTGATAGTTAATTGACAATGATGTAATTTAAGGTGGTTACCATTGTGCAGTTTACGTAAATTTGAGTTTTTATTTATTTTGGGCTACAAAACATGCGCCTTAACTGTATATACCTTGAAATATATGTACTGTCTCTGTGTAAATACCACCCGGCTGTAGTATGGTGTAAGGAATGATTAAGTGGCTGCATCACAACACAAGCAAACTGCTAAAACTAGCTATGCATATGCAGTGTAATTACTTTCATAATGTTGGCTAAAACCCGATAATACACTCAAATTTGATTACCCATTTGATTATTTTATTATACATTTGTTAATAGATACAACTGAAAATGATATAACTGCTATTGTTATGGTATTAATTATCAGTATACACTTGTGTGATTACAAATAACTGAAAATCATACCCATGTGCAGTAGCATAAGCTGTACTACTGTAACAGTAATTACTTGTTACTTGTTACATAGTTGTTGTATGTATTGTTAATGTGTAATTAAACAGTCATTAACCACAATTATTATAAAGAGTGATCTTTTAAAAGCACATGTGTATTATTAAATACATTCATGGCAGAATCATCCATGTAGGGTGATATATAGCCCCCAGTTTTTCCCCCCAGCATTCCATATAAACACTCACAAACCCGTATAGGTTCACTGGTGGGTCTGGACATTTAACAAATGGTTGTAATTTTGTTACACTTATCAAAAAGTGGTTTGATGAGATTTTGATGATATATAGAAGTATTTTTAAATAGTATTCTTTACATATTTAATATGTTCTTATGCTCTTTAAAAAAAACAGATAACAGATTCTCCATCATAAGGAAGTGGTGTTCAGTTGGTAGATCCTCTCCTGGTTGCAGTGGTTAAGGGTAGTTATGAACTTTCTTCAGAGACTCATTCACGTTCTTGTCTTTCTTTCAGCTTAACTACACTACAGTGACATAACTTCCTTCAGAAATGAAACAATAACTTTCAATAAATTTCACTTTTCTTAATTTAATTTTATTTAAAACAGCAGTGAACGGCACACCCATTCTTACCTAGCCTATTTGGCCATAATCTCAATATACAAGGGTCATGTGCACAATAGCATCAACTCTACACAGAAGCAGCTGATTGCATGTTGGTACATTTTAATGAATTCTTTCAATTTATCCTAACAGACATTATTTGGAAGTCCCCTTAGATTATCTATAGATCCTTAACAGCACTGTTAGGTTCAAGATGAGGTTCAGATCATGCCTTAAACTTAAGTTTAAGTTACGTTAGGCTTAAGTTAAGTTTAGTTTCAACTCAACTTTAAAAAAGATATTTTGTTGAATGTTTGTTAATGTCCATGAGCTCTGCAAAGCATTTGAAGGGGGTTCTCAAAACAAAGAACGATATTGTGATGTTATATTTTTGCCATATCGATCTTCTTTACTTCTTTACTTTTATTTTAATAGTACTAATCTTTCAAATTACTTCTTTTTCAGGCAACAAGTTGAAGACAAAGGGAAATGTTTGCATTTTAAAGTAAAGAAGACGTTGGATGCTCAATCTAACACGGCTTGACTGAAGTGCTTTTTTCCTGCCTGGAGCCGATAAGCTTGCCCTGGGATGTCATATCGGGACAGGAAGATGCATTGGAGAGTAATGTGTCATTGTGTGAAAGCGTGGGGAGGCAGGCCGCCAGTGGCCCAATCGCCAGCACCTTTCAAAATGTCACCACTGTCTTGGACAAAGGGAAGAAGGATGAGGGAAAAATAGAGGAGGGATGAGAGGCTGATAGAGGGATGGGCAAATGATAGCGTTGGCCATTCTGTTGTTTTCTGAATGTTGAGATTTAGGGTCACAGTAACTGGACACTGAATTTCAGACGTTGTTCCGTTGCTGATAAACCAAGCTTCTTCTGGGACCCTTTTGAAAGGAAGGTCAGCACAAAATGCTAGTGAGGAGAGAACAATGGTGCTTTTATTTGGTTTAAATCAGAATAATCAGCCTAAACTTGCTAAAGATGACCATAGCATAGTGTCATTTTATGTGATTTTTTTCTGATTAGTAGTTATACATTTATGTTTTTACTATTTTGTTTACAGCATTTAGCAGATGCTCTTATCCGGAGCGACATGTACTTAAGTTGACCACATCTGATCTTCATACATGTAAAGATATAATTAAATCAATACCTGCTTTTAACCAAGTTACAGCTAGCTAACCTAGGTTAATACACACGTAAGGAAAATAAGTAAGAAGGTAAGGTGCCCGAAGGTCAGTGCCGAAGAGATAAGCAAGACTGGTTAGTCACCAAGGTGCCCCTTAAAGAAGAGGGATTCTGATTTTATTGCAAGAAGGAGTTTGTTCGACAACTTGGGGTCTAAGACTGAACAGAGTCAGTGCATGTCTTCCTCTTCTTTTAAGCAGCAGATAAGTAACGCTTGAAGTTGTGAGAGGATGAGAAGTGACACGCTGCTTGATCAATGCTGATAAGTAAGGAGACACAAGTACGTCATTGGCCTTGAAGGCGAGTGTTAAGGCCTTGAACTTGATGCAAGCGGTCACAGGGAGCCAGTGATGGTTCCATAGTAGAAGCTGTGTGAGTTTATTATAAACCCAAATAAATTCTGTGGAAAGATCAGATTCTAATCCTCACATTGGTGTTCATAAGTAGAAGATGAAGGTTTTTTTAATGAGACACAGGTCAATATGCCACTGGCATAAAACTACAAAAGCATTTACAGAATTCTGAAGAGTCCTGACACTTGCTGGAATAAGACTTAAAGTCTTATGTAGGTTTGAGGAGGTATCATGAATCTTTATGCATGCTGGTCTCAGTGAAGTCACATCATTTTTGAAAAATCAAACAATTAACATAACTGGTTTTAGTGTGGCACAACAAGAAGAGATTAAAAACACCCTGACTAAAGGATACATCAGGTGGTGTCACATTTATATTTACATTCTGGGACAGCTTGGGAGGCATTTCAGCGCTGTCTAGGTATTGGCAGAGAATGGACATGCAAAAAACTTTTATTTGCAATTACCTATTAGCAGTTCAGAGTTAAAATCCAGGTGTAACAATGATATCTACCACAATCAAATTCCAATCACAGCTCAATATTGAACAGGGACAGACAGATACATGAAATTTAGAACAGGTACATAATCCAGAGATGTTCACAAGTCATTTATACCAAGTCCAAGTAAAGTCTCAAGTCATTCTGCTCGAGTCCAGGTCAAGTCTCAGTCTTTAGTACCAAGTCCTGGGCTGGTGGTCTTCTCTGCCGCTGTGGGGACCGGGGTGGTCTTCCTATCTCCACCCCATGGCAAAGGGTTTATAGAGTATGTATGGGGAGTGTG
>JBBPDE010000083.1:22153614-22169440 GCA_037974605.1 Nannopetersius ansorgii | reverse complement strand
ATTATACTGTATGAACACCCTTGGGTCACATCACCATACTGTCCCCCCCACTTTTAAATTGGCTGCTACGCCCCTGGGTCAGTCAGTCTGTAATGTGCTGGTAGGGAAGACCTGAAGGTGAATGCATGACATCATAAATGAGTAAATAAACTAATTATGCTTTTTGAATAGCAATAAAAAATAGTATTTTAGTATTATTACTATCAAATCATGTTTATCCAGTCATGTGTAAGTGCAACGAGAGAGAGAGAGAGAGAGAGAGAGAGAGAGAGAGAGAGAGAGAGAGAGTGAGAAAAAAAGAAAGAAAGAGAGAAAGATAGAGAGAGAGAGAAAGAAAGAAAGAAAGAGAGAAAGATAGAGAGAGAGAGAAAGAAAGAAAGAAAGAGAGAAAGATAGAGAGAGACAACGAGGGAGAGACAGCAAGAGAGAGACAGCAAGAGATAGTCTGACTCTGTCGTCGTCTATTTCTGATTTTACTGTGGAACACACTTAAATACACCTTCCACTACAGTGGGGTGTCTGTTAGAACGCTCAGCAGTAGTGTCGAATGGCTGGTCGCTACAGTATCTTATACCATCTGTCAAACAAGTCCTTACATGAAGCGAGAGAGATATATATGACCTATATATGTCCACATTGTATGATCATGCTATTTGCAGGATTTGGACTAGTCTCCTAATGCTATATATTACATCTGTAACATTGTTCAATTGTAAACTGCTTTTGAATATTTTTTAAAGAAAAAGAAATTGATTTTAATAGACTGGCACTGTGTTGGACAGAGTGTTTGTGTATCTTTTGCCCTGTGATCCCTGGGATACTGCTCCAGGATCCCAGCAACCCTGATTTAGGATAATAGGTGAATGGATGAAGACATTTCACACAGTTCACTTAGTATGAATATGTTCCTGATTTTCACATGTAGATAATTAATGATGAAGATAATATGATAATTTTCCCTGCACCCCATGTTATGTTAGTGTCAAGGTAATGGTGAATATTCACATTTTCTGTGTATATATATTAGCCTGTTACCCATCTACCAAGGGGATCGGATTAATTAGTTAAAGCATATTAGCAGTATATTCTTGAACATATGCTAACATATTAATTATGCATTTTATTATTTGCTAAACATTTCCTCTCTACATTTTGGAGCCCACATTCTTTGAAATATCAGTGGATTCTTTGATTTATATTTTGTATTTCTTGTGGTGGACAAAAAGAAACAGCTGTCTGTCATTATTGTGTCCCAGAGCAAAAAGCCACTCTCAACTGGCAGGATACCTCCACTAATGTCCGTTGGGGATTAAAAGCCTCAGACCTTTCATATGGCAGGGAAATTATATTTTTTTGCTTTGAAAATAGTAATTGGGAAAATACAAAGCAAAATATTAGAAAAAACAGGACCTAAGGAACAATGTCAGTAACAATGTTGGAAACAATGTTGAAACAACTCTGATCCATGCAGGTTCCTAAACGGTTTTTGTCTTTGACATTTCTTATTTATAGCACTTTTCCTTACAAAACAGGCTCCTGGGTCCTGGAACCCTGTTTGCCCTGCACCCATGAATGGCAATGATTAGGCATATTGGCAGCACAAAGAAAACTGGCATTCCTGGCTTTGCCCCTAAGAACACCTTTTATCACCTCTAAAAGCTCAGAAAGTTCAGCTCAGTGTCTAAGGCTTCTTCCAGTCATGCATTTTTTCATTGTCTTCAAAACTGCACCAATCCAGTTCTCCTTAGGTTTATCATTTGCACCCGTTCTATTAAGTTGTTTGGATGTTAAGTGGTGTCCTCATGCTAGCATTCCACCTCGCGACACTGCTGCCTCAAACTCGGCAAGAGAGGGAGAGGCGAAACCTCAGAAGTGACACAACTGCCAATTGTGGTGGCGGCATGATGTAGACTTCCACATTCTTTCACGATCTGCACATTTGAGCTCCAGCTGAGAGACAAGTCGTGGCCTTGCTTTATTTATCTCTTCATCTTTTTGACTCTGTGGATGTTCCCACCCAGAGGCAGAGGGGACATTACTGCGAGGTCCTCGCACTGCACCAGCGGTCCCGGCGTTAACTCGCCCTATCAGGAGGCCCAGAGGTCGAGTTCTGCGCAAACATGCCAAGACACTGCTTTATTTTCCTGTTTTCTGTTGTATTCCCCATGGCCATTGCATGTGGCAATGCTTCAGCATTCTTTCAACTGGAGGAGCCACATTTTGCCAGAATTTAGTCTTATAAGAGGGCACTCCTGGAGGGGCTCCATGCAAACAAAATGAAAAGAGCATGCTACTCTACTCTGCTTTTTATAATCATGTCTAAATCAGCTGCAGCACAGCCGAGGTGAAGCCAAGGCTGTGATCTTTCAATCAGATGCAAGCATTGGCAAAAGTCATCACATTTTTTTCTCATTGTGCTGAACACAGTGTGCAAATGTTTTGGTGAAATGATATGCTTTGTTGCTTTTTTAAAAATAAGTGCATGTCCTCTACACAGAACACACATTATGGCATATTATATATAGTAAATGTATTTCACATACAGTGCCTGACAAAAGTCTTATCTTAACAAAATTGTAGGAACAGCAAATAATAACATAAATTGTAGTTAATCAGTTGGAATCAGAAATGTCTTATAAGAAAGGTAAAGCCCTCTAGACTATGCTTATTATACCAAAACAAAGTTTTGCATCATTCATTGAGTTGCATCATTTAATTAGGACTGAAAGGTCATATAATATAATAAAGTTATGTGCCTTTTTAAGTTAGTATGTCCTTATAACTTTGTAATTTACCTTTATTTCTAATCAATCAATTATTACAATAAATTGATAAATTTAATGCCAAGGGCTTTCACACTAATAACTGGGTGCAAAATGAAACAGTCAAAAAGTGTCCTGATGTTCACAGTTTGCTAAAGTCCATGTCACCTGTTTTATCGACTTGTTAAAGTCCATAGCACCTGCATTATTGAGCATGTCTGGGGTAAGATGAAGGAGGGGGCTTGGAAGATGAAACCAAAGAATCTCGAAAAACTCTGGGAGTCCTGCAAGAATGCTTTCTTTGCCATTCCAGACTTCACCAACAAGTTATTTTAGTCATTGCCAAGATGTATGGATGCGGTCCTCCAAGCTCATGGAAGTCATACAGGTTATTAATTCTTTTTTCCAAGGCACAATGACTTTATGTTCTGACGTTATTGTATCATGTTTGTGTATTATATATAAAGTATATGTATCATTTCTACATTATTATTGTACATGACAAGACTTTTAATCAGGCAAAAATGTACCTTTCTCTCCTAATTAACTCGATGCAAAACCTTATTTTGGTATAATAAGCATAATCTAAAGGACCTTTCTTATAATTTCTGATTCCAAATGATTAACTACAAGTCAAGTTATTATTTGTTGTAATAAATGATTAACTACAAGACTACAAGACTTTTGTCAGGCACTGTACATTTCTATATAATCATAGTTTTTTCATAATAAACACCCAGCCCTAAGCAACGTTGGGTGTCATTAATATCCGTTTCTCTAATTTGAATAAAATATGAGTTCAGAAAATAAGTTGTTAAAGTAAAAGTCTCCAGGCACTTAAATAGTTACCCAACAGTGATGACTGGAGGGGTGTTTATAATGAAAACTGGTCTCTGAATAAATAGTCAAAGCAAGAGCGTGCTCTTGGGATACTGGATGGTTCATGTAATTTGCTGGTGCTCTTTTCAGTTAAGCCTTAAGACTGTGGTGGTAAGCCCCACCCATGCTGGAAAGTACAGCTAGCCAAGAGTTGCACCCGCATAATGTACTGCTTTCAAAATGAAGCCCATATGATACATTGTTCTAGAAGCTTGCCTCTCTTATTCTTCCCAAGAACTGGGAGGACTGGGAGAATGTCTGTAAGCTATGTGAGTGCAAAATAACCAAAAGTTGAAAACATGAATTATTAATTATATGTTAAATTGTAATTCAGTGCTAAACATACAGAGTCAGCTCAGCAGCTGGATAAGTGTACGTGAAAGTGCCCTGGAAATCTCAAGAACTGTGTTTAAAACACATAAGAGCACAATAAATAAATTGTAATGGAGGCAAAATGGGGGCAGAATTAAGTATGAAAACTGTATTAATTGACACATAATATTATGAATTGGCATATAATGTACATAATGTTATCCATGCTACTTTGGTTTTGAGATCATGGAAACGGCCATAAGCCTCTAGATTCTAGTGCACTTTCATCTGGCTAGTTGTGTTGCAGGAGGTCTGGGGTTGCGGTATCAAGAATTTGTATGGATCATATCTAATATGCAGTGAACTTTCATTGGTGACATTTCTCCATGTCTGGGTTTTTAGCAACATGACTAAACAACGGAAAAAAACGGAACCTCTCCTCCCCTTAGAAGAACCAAAATCATTTGCCACGGGGTCAACAACCAAACCATGGGTTACTTATCAACCATCTCTCACTCCACAGTTCCCTTGACAACAAAATGAAATCTCGTGACCCACAGGAAACACTGAATATATGTTTCAATTCACAGATAATACCTGCTGGTGTATACAACCCTTTAATGAACTAACTTTCCTATTCCAATTCATACAGTAGATGGATTTATGACTTCCTCCCCTCAAATTTCATGTCCGATAATAGTCATGTGATTGCAAGCAATCAATTACAATGTCATAATGGTCCCTGGAAATTCCAAGATATTTTTTGACCATGCCAGGGTAAAGCACATGTGATCTAGTCAGCTGGTGCAGCCTGAAGCTATATTTCATAAGTTAACTATGAGTTAAGTAAGTGGGTGGAATAAATCATTCCAAGTACTATTTGAGCTAGATTGGTTTTACCAGAAGAAGTGTGGATTTGAATGGATTTGAATGAATATTGTTTATGAATTAATGTCTAGCAAATTTGGTGTGTTTTTCCCACAGATAGCCTGGACAGAAATGTGATTGTACTACAAATTTCACAGCAACACTCATATGACTGTGTCTATTGTGATTCATTGAAATGAGGTTAATTTGAGCAGGATTGCTTTTACTGAAGGTACGTCCAATCACAGACAACCATACAGTAACCATACAGTAAACGAGAATGATGCACACCATAGATTTAAACTGGGTCAAAATCATTTAAACATCGGTTGTCAGTTGAAGCTGATGAAAACAAAAGCATGTTGAACCGTTCTATAGATAGATAAGAAAAGAAAAACAAAATATAGGATCATATTTTTACATTTTATGGTTTAATGGTCAGGAATGACGGAACAAACACAAAAAAATGATAAAACAAAAGTAATTGTAATTTATTACAGTGTAATTTAATATGCAGCTGTGTAATTACGTAATTCAGTTTAAAGTATGGAGCAAAACAACAGTAATAACTGTTTTCTACACTCGTCTGTCTTCTACAAACTGTCTATCGAGGGTCTGTTACCTCTATTACAGGCCTCAAGGTTAGCTCAAATCGGGCTCCAGGCTTTCCACGGTCAGATGTGATTTCTAAGCCTGTCCATCCACAGTCCGACTGACACCAATCCAGATGATCCACCATTTTCCACCAGCACCGGTGCAGGTGCCACATGGGGTCAAAGTTGACGAAGCTAGCGCATGACTCAAGCTCTCCCAGCGGGGGCTTTAGCGGTCCTGCAGGAGCAGGCACCTGTTCCGCATGTGGGAGGTAGGAAAAGCAATCAGTTCGTCTTCAACCCATAGATGCGCGAGTTACAGCCTGGGGTACGGTGTGGTAAAGTGAGGTGGAATTCTAGGAATGCCATGGCAGTGATGATGATGTATGGGAGTGGGGAGACAGACACCTTGCTCATTGCACCTGTACTGGAGGGTCGAGTTACCCAGTCCAGCACAAGGCCACTGGAGGAATGCGCATTGAGCTTCTGAAGCAAGCCCACACCAGTGGACAACAGCAGATGGGCTGCCCAGGCCTGGCTTAAATTAGATACACTCACACACTCAGACGCACACACACTCACACACTCAGACAGACTCACACACACACACACACACACACACACACACACACACACACACACACACACACACAGAGAGAAACAGAGGCATGTGTGTGCACTTATAGCCATGGATATTTTCATGCCTACTCTGCCACCTGCTTACATCTTCAAGGCCAGACACTTTACAGGTGAAGATGTCAGAGCATTCCGGGGAACAGTAAACACACACAAGCAATTAGTTGAGCAAAAAAGGGCCAAGTGTCAACCAGGCTGCCATTTCCCTCCGTTCTGTTTGGGCTTCTTCTTTCTATTAGTCCTCAAGTTATCTTAAAAGAATGTTGGCAATAAATACCTGAAGAAACCCTTAGAAGTCAGGAGTTATTAGTTTTGCTATTACTTCACTATACTTGTTTTAACTGTATAATGCAAGTGCAACATAAAAGTGGGATGAGTTAAAAGTATCCTCTTAAAAAAATGACCTTTTTCTTTTTTAAACTGTTTAACAAAGTGAAAATATTAAAAAAAAAAAAAAAGATTTCTTCTGATATTGCTTATATATTTAGCTGCTGAGAAAATATTCCTTCATTAGCATTTGCATATATTTTTTTTAAGTAGTTTCAAATTGTGGAAAAGGTTCAGCTGTCATGATGTGCCTGAAAAAAAGTCCTTATGATTTCAGAAATTCACAGCCCTGGCCTGAAATATGGGAAAATTTCCCGGTTTGAACAATTTCTTTTGGAGCGTCAGATTAAAGCTCTCTTGACAAAGTCTGAAAACAACAATAGCAACAAATGTATTACATCCACGGTGCAAATGTACGTGACAGGAATGCTGGTATGAACAAAGCCCTTCAGGCACTGAAGAGTGACTGCACGTAACGAATTTGACGGCAGGAATAAAAAAAGTATGCCATGGCCTCTGGAGGCAACCTAATTAAATTATAATCAGCACGGATTAATTAATCTATAATATTTATTCCTCTGTTTTGAGAAGGAGGCAGTGCAATAAAGGGGTATTTGCGTTTTGCTGCCGCATTGTCTTAATAAAGGGGGGGGCGGAGGGAGCTCAACAAGGCCCCCTTGACGCCACAGCCAGAAGGTTATTGCTGATATCACAGGCGCTGAAAGCAGTTATCATGCACAACAAATAATTAAGGGGCCGATAATAAGAAAATTAACATCGGCTTTGTCTGTGTTTGTTTTGTGACTTGGCTCATTGTGATGGAGGCTTTAGGCGACCCGGAATAAATTACCCGGCTAACTCAGAGAAAAGATGTACTCATTAAGAGTGCTGATAAGGCTCCCCGAGAAAAGGAGAGAAGGGCCCCCCTCTGCCATTCAGTTGAAATTATTTGAAGCTGAACCTTCAGATGAAATGATTCTGGCCCACAGAGGCCTAGAAGGAGGAGGCAAAAACAAATTTCCTGCCCTGTTTGCTGAAGGAAGAGTGATGCAGACTCTTAGGAATGGCTCGGAATTTTCTCTGAGATGAAACTCTGGACTCCCATACGGCTGTTGACATTGATCTCTTACTGATGGTAGTCCCAAATCTGCATTTGCCAAAACTGAAATTTACATAGAACATAGACAAAATGGGTCTCTGCTAACCTTATCCATGACCTCCATTTGTATGTCCAGAATCTTCATTTCTTCAATTTTCTGGAACTGTGGCTTCCAGTTCGTTCATTCATTGTGTTCCCCTCGGAGATATGTGATGCCACTTGTTTTCTTTATGATCTGAAAAATAATATTCTGATTCCAAATATAGTTTTGTGTGCATATAATGGGCTTTTACTTTTATTTCCACAACGAATTCTACTTCAGTAAATGGAGCAATCAAACGATCTATTTAAAAGCCTTAGCACTGAATAAACTGTCCAATTTAAGCCAGCATCTATAAACCAATACACTCCAACTTCATAGATTATTTAATCCATCCAAAGATATCAGCTAATGTCTATTCAACTTGGGAAGGAACTAGCCACAGCATGCATTATTTCTGTCACTGTCGCCTTGTATAATCCTCACGATCCAACTTCCTTGCCGTCTTCCTGCCCATAACCCAATCCTTGTTATGACTGATCCCTCCTGCCTAGGCCCACGCCTGAAATTCTCCTCACCGCTGAGGGAAGGTCCAGGAGGTTAAGCCTGTCCCATGATGTTTGAGCCATGGCTGATTGGCATGGCCACTCCATGGCAGCCGCTGCCCCGCTGCTCACGTTGGGGGGAAGCGCAATGGCCCTACAAGTTTAGGAAGCAGCAGTGACAGCACATTGTCCTCTAACAATGATCCAGGGGCCGCAGGCAAAGGAGCCAGAGGAGAGCGAAGGGGGATGAGGGACAAAGGCAAGGAAGAGACACGCATGAACAGTCGCTGCCTCTTTTATGTACAGGCGTCTAGACAGCAATGTTCCACCCCAAAGGTTTTTTTTTTTTTTTTGCAAAACAAATGAAAGAGAGGTGCGAAAGTGATCCCTCATCCTCAAATAATATGAAGGAGCAGAACCTCACCCCAAGACTAGGGTGTAGGGGTCAAAGTGTAGACCACTTGATCTGGCTGAAATCTACAATACCATGCATTGTCTTTGCTACCACCACACAAATCAGCTAGATAACGATTGTTTGTAACACTGGCTATTATACAACCAGTTCAACATATGTAACATTTTGAGGTCCCATCTATTGTTTAGCTTCAAGAAGAACGTTTAGCTATTGCTCGTTTTATCTACCTCGTTTTACCTCATTTTGTTGCCCTTTGGTGTCTGTGTAAATAGAGTCAGTAGGTTTTCTGATATAAGAGTATTTAATGCCCCCTTCTCTTTGTCTATACAGTGAACTACACTAATATGTTGCATGTTAGGTACAATGTCTGATGCAGTATCTCTCCTGTGAAGGACAGGTGGTGAGACGAGCCACAGAGAAATGGGCAAGACCCCAGCAGGAGGCCTGACAGCATACACAAACACATTTACCAACACACAAACAAACACACACACACACACACACACACACACACACACACACACACACAGACACACACACACACACTGTGACTCATTCATTTGAAATGGATTCAAGCATGAAAGCACCAAGCGAGCCTTACATGGCACTTACACAGGGAGCTTCATTCGGCTTGACTTACATCTATGGGGGGTGGAGGGGACATATTTTTGACCCTGACTAAAGTCTCATGGCACATTTTAACAGCGATAGCCAATGACAACAAAAACTTGAACACCATTCCAAAGATAGAAGGGTTAACCTCTTTCATTCTAGTTAATTTCTGCTACATTTTGGATCTCAGCAGACCATGTCATGTTGCATAGTCATCGATAGACCCGGGGGCTAGGCTTCTTTTAGACTCACACTAAGTAGTTCATTCTAATAAACCCCCTGTCCCATCAGGCTGTAAATCATGCAGCAACTGCACTGGGGCCATGCCACCCACTGCGCTGCTGCAGCATGCAAAGAATGGGCATGTCGCATGCCAGCAGGGCCGGAACTCAATAGGCCTGTGTAGTACCCCCACTTTGGTGGGTCAGCTGGAGAGAAGTGGGGGAGGCGGTGGTGAGAATGTGAAAGAGTGTGTATTGGTAAGGGTCACAGTCTGAAACCCTCTGTTGTAACCTGATATCTTTCCACACTCATGTCTAGCAGTTATCCCTCTATGGAAGCCATACTGGACTCTCTAAACAGAAAATGTAATTTGAAGTTGGAGAGTGTTAAATGAAAATGAATGAAATGACTCCTGCAGTACAGGCACAAATTCAATGTGGTGATAGAGGTTTGGTTTCTCTCCGCTCCATTGGCTGTTTCTTACCAGACTGAGCAGGGGGGCTTGGCCTTGCTTGCCAACAGGGTTCCGTGGCCATGGCAACGCCTAAGTGATGTCTGCATAATCAGGGAGATTAAATGCTAGCGGAGGTGTGGCCTGGGCCTTATTGGACACTTTGAGGACCATGTTTACATACTGATGTTCAAACAGAGAAAACAGCCCTTTCATTTCTCCAAAACGGCCATTATGCAGAAGTATTAATCGGACAGCGGTCAAACCAAGACTTTTGGGCTGTAAATAAATGCGATAGTTTTTATTTATAATGTTAATGCTATTTACTCGTTTCCTTGCCATTGAAAAGACATCCTGCCTTTTTTTTTTTCCAACATACGTATATACACACTCATTAAAGTGGTAGCTTTATGATGCAATTTTGAACCATTTCCCCACAGTGTAAAGGAGCCTGCATTCTGTGTAAGCATTTCCTAAACACTTCTGCATTCGCTCCATGGTTATGTCTGTGTAAGACCTAGGCAAGCTCTCACCCCTCCTCTTCCACCAACAGCCCACTGTGCTAAGCAAACTCTGCTTACTCACTTTGCTTGCTATTCAGCCACTGCCAGGCTGTCTGCAGGCCTGGTGGTTAGATAACAGCCCCGGGGGAAGGACCACTGCTTTGACACAATGACGCTGCAGTCCACTTGTCGTAATGAGATCCAGGGTCTAATCCTGTCAATTACACCCCTAAATCTCTGGGCATGCCCTATCGTGTAGTTATACTCAATTATGTCTGAGCAGGTACTGTTGATTTGCACTTTATGACAAGTTCGCATCTTTGGTGCGAGTAGAACATCTGGCAAGGGGCAGCGAACTTGACCTGAAATTCTCACTTCCTTTCTACCGTTTTTGAAATAGAGTTTGATATTTATGTTGCTTCGCAGTTGCTTTGAAAATGAATATTGCTCTGGTGATCCCCCCACCCTCCACCCCACCACCATTCTCAGTTCCTGTTTGGATCAGGGTGCTCCATTCAATGGCCAAGCGATCCCAAGCCACATTAACATGAGAAAGTGCCGGGTGCTGCCTGGTGGCCGGGGAGTCGCAGCAGACATCCAGCTGTCCATTCAATCCAATTTCCCTCTCTCCGTCAGCCTCCACCCCGAATCAATCATGTTTACCCAGCCCTTTTTGATTTGCATTGTCACTCGGCACTTTGCTTTGAACCCCCCCTCCCCCCGCTCTTCTGTGGCCCCACTTTCTCAGTTTGTCCTCATCTGCTACTATCTTCCTTTTCTCCTCGACCCCTCTTAGCACACCTCAACTGATCCTTCTGTTCAGTGACCCCCCCTCCACACACACACAGTCATCCAATCCCACCCTTCCTGCTGGGTCACATGATGTCTCCCTACATCCATCAGTGCCTGACAGCTCTCCGAGTGCTGATTTATCTAATTAGCAATCAATTAGCTTGTTACAACTGGATGCAATTACCTTTCACAGAGAGGGCAGCTGGTGTAGGTAATAAATCGCCCGTAAGTGGGGACCCCTCCCTTGCTCGCTCCTTTGCCCCCTCTTCACATGAGTGTCTGACAGAATTACAGGGCCGGTGCTGAAACGCAAACACCATCTCCAGGGGCTACTTCTAACCCCCTCACCACCTCCCATCCACCCACCCTTTCTCTAATGTGCCGAAATCCCACTTTAATGAATATTGGATGGCTGAAAAGAAATGAAAATGGGGAGGCTCTTTAATAATAAGGCCAGATTTCCGCCTGTTTTAATCCCCAACAAAAGCGGGGATGTTTACAACTGCCCCACATGCAGAGGTGCGTGAGGGGTCAGCGAATAATTTTCTGCATGGTTTGAAGCCATTTAGAGTGACCAGTGGGTAGGTGCATGGCTCAGGCTCCCTCTTTGTGAAACGTGACCCTTCCCATTGAGGGATTATTTGATATGTAAAAGGCCATAAATGGCCAACTCTTAGCTCTTTGAAGCTCATTGGTTGTAAATTGACACTACCTCCACTGGTCCCACAGAGTCTGTCAGTTATCAAGCTTATCATTTAGTCAAGGTTATCATAGACAAAGCATCATTTATGGCTAGGACCTGACTCCTATGTCCATTTTTTACATTTTAAAGAGGTTCTTAAGCTTAAGTGATTAGTTGTCTAACACCAACCCACCAGAACTTTGCAGACTTCTTTCATTGTCTGATGAAGATTTGTATCGCTACATCTGCCTCGTGGGATGAGCAGAATGGGGGCTTACCCTTGGCAAAGGTGAAAAAGACTAAGACGCTTATTACAATCTTCGAAGATTCCTAAATGGTCCTTGGCTTGGAGAACTTACATATTTATGTGAATGTTTTCTGTGAAAATACTACTTTAACGACCATCCTCTTTGAAGACTAGTGAAAATAAAGTGAATGACTGTGAATAAGGAATACTTTACATTAATATTTTAAAGTATACGTAAACTATTTAGAGATGTGTGCTCCTGCCTGGAGATGCCATAGGCAGCATGTCTTCCCATGACATTGCTATACATCCTATGTTTCAGTCTGATATCTTTTATATCTTTTGATCTTTTGCTTCCATGCAGTCTCCCATATGCGTTTACAGAGATTATTTAGTTCATAGAGAAATCATTAATGAAGGCCACTTGGAATAAAGACCCAAGTTCCCTCCATCCTTCCTTTCAAGCCACAGTCTTTTAAAATGAGAGGTTCATTTCAGCCGACTCTGAAAGCACACTCTCTCTTCACCTAATCCTCCTCTAGGGCTTAGCCGCAGTCCATGAAATGAATCTCAAATCCAGGTATGGCTTCGTATAAATATCTCTTTTCACCTGCTTGTATGCGTTGCTGCAGCATGCGGCACAACAATGGCGCCGTCTGACAAGGCAAGGTTAATCCTATACGCCGGTGTATTATGCAGGGTCAAACTCCATATCATACATTTAGCGTATCATTAATTTCCAAACCTGCGGCCCGGGGTCCCTGGGCACACAATGACTCGCTACATTAGCTAAATGGCCGGCAGGCTGTAGTCCATAATGAGATGAGTCGCTGGTGTGGCCGCTCGTTCATCATCCTGCTCCCTCCAATACAAGTGTTCTTTTATCTACTCCCTCTCGGAGCTGATGTCATCACAGTGGACATTAATCAGCTGTCAGGGGAACCAGGGACTCCCATAATGCCCTATTAGCAGCCCTGTTCCAAAATCATTACCCGCAAATGAATGACCAGAGATTGGCCATGGCGGCCACTCCCCAGTCTATCAAAGAGTGAAGCAAGGCCTGAGCTGACACCTGGAGAAGAAAGCACTGGAGAATGTAATCAGACCGGTTTGGGTGCTCCATTCCTGGCCAAAGGTGGGCACAGTGATGCAGCTTGGGGATCAGTTCAGCAGTCTTAAATATAAGGGTGGGGTGATGGACATCCATATTCCCATAAAGAACCTTTCAGTGGATGGTTCTTTGAAGAACCAGTTTATAAATGAGATGTAAAAGCCTTAACTTTGGACTTTGAGAGTTTACAGAACCTCCTGAATCAAGATTCAAGCCAGGAACCATGTAGGAATCTCAAGAGTGCACGTACAGTATTTCTATGCCAAAGCATTATTCATGATTACATGTTTGAGGTTTTTTATACAGTGTAGCTTTTTTTTGTTTTCTGACTCTATTTCACAAAAGAAAGACCCTCAAACTGTTTTGATACAACATTAACCAAAGATTTATTAAAATTCAGCACCTCTTTCCCATTGCCCAAAAATGTCTGAAACTTGGCTCAACATGTTTCCATTTTTCCTTCAAAACACAGAAAAATCTCATGCAAAGTTTGCTGTCTCAAAGACCCGGTTTCCTTTATAGTGCGTCCCAAGGTTAGCAATGTCATTTCCTGTCTTTTAAATACACAGTGCAGAGGGAATGCCATCAGCGCTAGAAATAGGATTCAAAGGGTAGGGCGGATGGGGGGGTCCAGTTTTCCCATGGATCTCACAGAAGGCTAAATAATTGTACATATTGTCAGATATTTCTCCCTCGGGATGGTATAAATGCAGGGCCTATTAGGACTCTCGCCTCCCACTTCGAGCATCTATTTCAATAAGGCGGCCATATGTCATGGTCCTGCAACACACGACACCAGCAAAAGTGATTACTGTGGTTAATAGGTGTCACCGGTCTATTGTAAAGAATGCGATTATGGGGGTCAAGCCTCATATTAATCAAATGCCAATTTGCCAATTCATCCGGCGTGCCTCGCCCCACTTTGTCTCCAACACGTCCAGACCGTTTGCCCCTACATGTATTTCAATTACTCCCCCTGACAGACGAGCTTGTGGCCATTAGTTACTAATAGGCACCCTTGACTGATGGATTTCACCAGACAATCCGAGGGATAAGGCAGAAATAGGGGAACTTTCCAAGCAAGAATAAGATGGGAATCCAACAGTGACATCAGTGCATCAGCAGTTTGCTCCATGCATTTTTGTGGTGAATTCCAAGATTATCTAAAGTGCTGCCGAATCAGTATTACTCCATTAGCACTTAATGACAAATAGGTGCTGACTCTAAATGCTTGCCTCCCTCACTTCGGTCCCTTCAGCAATAAAGCTGCGCGGCATTTAAGAGGCTAATATCCAATCACTGCCCTCATTAGGCCAACGAAGGGGCCCATTTGTACGAGGGCGGGGATGAATATGCATATAAGGGCAGGACAGCTTGTTAATGTGGGAGGCGGAGTCTGAAGAGCGCTCCCCACATCCACCCTACCCCACCTTCCTAGTGCCACATTTCCTGTTTTTTCTCTTCCTTTTCCTAACCAAAGCCTTGATTAAAATGCCTTGAGCTAATATGGCAATATAAACATTAATAAGAACCAACATTAATATTCATCGAGCCAAACCGGGACAACACAGAAATAATAATCATCATCATCATCAAACATCAAACATCAATATTATTATTGTTATTGTTGTTGTTATTATTATTATTATTATTATTATTATTATTATTATTATTATTATTATTCATACTACTATTACTACTACTACTACTGCTGCTACTACTACTACTACTAATAATAATAATAATAAATACATGAATAAATTAATCAATCAAACAAAACCCCAAAGGTGAGTCGAAAAAGTTCTGTTTATAATAACCTGGGGCTATGGTGAACAATTACTGCCTGCTCATAAACAGAAGGACAGCAGACAGAAGACAAGCTGCTCAATTTATTCTCTCTCTCTCTCTGTCTCTGTTCTCCCTCTTTCTTTAATTATATTCATTTATTCCACTGTCTGCCGGCTGAGCTTGGAAATGTCACCAGCAGGGGTTCTCTCTCTCTCTCTCTCTCTCTCTCTCTCTCTCTCTCTCTCTCTCTCTCTCTCTCTCTCTCTCTCTCTCTCTTTTCTTCTCGCTCAACCCCTCTCTCCCTCCCATACCTTCTTGCTTTCTGTCTCTTAGGAAGTAATTTTCCTCTTCTACGGTTTCTTTTTTTTCTCCGCTCTCGTTTGCTCTCTTGGATGCACTGTTATTCGTATAAATTAGTCCAGCACCGCAGTATAAGTAGTCTTCCTGTTTCTCACAGAGTAGGCTGCCCATGCATAGCGAGTTGAGGGGGGTGGGTTGTACATGGAACAAAATAGGGGGTGAACGCATGGGGGAGCCGAAGAGGGGGCGCTGTTGCAAATGACACGAACATGGAGCGTCAAGATCTTTCACCCTTTCCACCCATAATGAGCCAATCAAGTGAAGAGGCGCGTGAAGTGTGTGTGTGTGTGTGTGTGTGTGTGTGCACAGCTTTGCCATTCCAGCTGACTGGAAACAAGCCAAGTGCACAGTGGCATTCAAAAGGCAACACACACTCAACACCTGTCCGCACCACCTGGCTCACCCAACCTGGACTGTGTGCGTGTGTGTGTGTGTGTGTGAGTGTTTTGATGATGGGCGTTTTCTGCCAGAATGAGTGTGGGCATGTTGCAGAGAGTAGAAGAGGCATTGTGTGTGTGTGTGTGTGTGTGTGTGTGTGTGTGTGTGTGTGTGTGTGTGTGTGTGTGTGTGTGTATGTGTGTGT
>JBBPDE010000083.1:22132264-22144792 GCA_037974605.1 Nannopetersius ansorgii | reverse complement strand
ATTGGGACACAAGCAGACAAGACAGATGACAAATGAAAAAGAACTAATATTCAGGGGAATTGGAGCGACGTTTGGGAGGGGGAGGCGAAGCGACCGTAACAGATGCATCCCAGACTCGATCCACCGTCATCTATACTCATCTTCTGTCTGTCTTCAACTGTTGGAGTTTGTGTTTGCTTTGTGTTTTGGCCAACACCTTGTTTGTGTTTTTGTTTATTAATAAAGTCTGAGTTAAAATGTAAACCTGCATTTGTACAAATAAAAGTGGGAACAGTTTAAGCCACGACAGGAGAACTCCCTGCATTGCTAGCATTAGCCATGTTTGCTAGCAGAGCTGTTACAGATGCAGAACCCTGGTACTTTTACTGTAATTTATTTCCAACTTGCAGGTTGTGCAGGTGACTGTGTTGTTTGTGTGACTAGAATGAAATATCTCAACACATGTGATGTGTGTCTGTCTTCTCTGCTGCATGTCTCTGGTCTTGTTGGTCTTGTGTTTAGATTCCCCTCGCGCCAATTGGTTAAACAAAGGAATGCCTTTCAGCGTAAGCCACTCAGGGGCAGAGATTGCATTGCATACACAAGCTAGGAGAGAGAGAGAGAGGAAAATGCACGCAACTAGTTGACTTCTCTCAGGGGGCATCGACTTGTGCCTCTGTAGTCGACTTTTGTGTTAATGACCTAACACACACACACACACACACACACACACACACACACAAACACACACACACACACACACATACCTATATGTACACATATCACTGATCCTTGAAACTTTGGCAAAACTTTTTTTTTTTGAGAAAAGTGCTCAGTTTAATTTTTGTTCAAAATTAAAAACTTTTTCATTTACCACATGAAAGACTACATTGTAATATATAAGATTAGATTATTAGATCATGCCATAAATGTATACTTTTTAAGGAGAGATTGGAGATATTGGAAACAAAATTGTTAATGCTAATGGTACTCATGAATATCATATGAAAGGTGGTTTTATTTGTTTTAAATGAATATGTTTCTTCAGTACACATGAAGTACACATGCAACAGTATAAAAAATGTTAAAATAGTTAAAAAAACATTTAAGATAATATATGTGTAACAAAGGATGCCAAATAATAATTTGAAAACTCTAAATACATATTAGACCAAATAAATAAAAAATAATTTGCCTTTTGTTGTGTCTGATTTTTTGTTTTATTACACTATTTTGTTAAAGGAATTCACTTGAATTCATTTGTTTTATGAGAAAAGATATTCAATTGTATAATAATTCAGCTATCTTGCTTTTAGGCTATTCATGAGTGGGGCAAAGTAAAATATTTTATTTCAAATTTTATTTTATATTGTGCATTGTTTAAATGCTAAATAAATATTGTCATAGTCTTGTAACAGATTTATTCTTTTAAAAATGTAATAATTATTTCTTTCTGTGTTTTGGTTTCAGTTTTCATCCAAGTGTTTCCTCATTTTCGGTTTTCATTTTTGGTCAAAAAAAAACATTTCAATGCATCTCTACTATTTACATTACAAAATTAGTACATTTTTCTTAATAATTAAAAAACAAACATTAAATGCGTAAAAAAAATAAATAAATGTGCAGAATATTTGCAGGTTCCACATTGTTGTAAAATAAATATCTCATAAAACGATGAGATAAGTTCTCATAAAAAATCTGTGTGTGACTGGATCCTCGAGTCCTGTTTTGCATAAAACTGGGTGATTACTGTATCAGTGGACTGCTAACATGCACAGAAGATTTTCTTTCCTTCCAGATTCATTTTTGGGGGTTTCTGTTCTTGGGGTAGTTCCTGCACCAAATTCTGAACCATCTGGAGAGCATTTCCACCAAAAACTAAATTAGGTTTGCAACCTAAAAAGTTGGGCCCCAGCTGAAACCAAATTAATTCTTTTTTCCAATGTGAACCATAATAACATGAGTGAGCGTATCGTTATGTGATTTCATTAGGTACTTGGTCCATGCTTGTTTTGTAGATGATAACAAACGTCTGCAAACCTTGCAGGTGATCTTTAGTGATCCTGCTTACTTCCATTTTGCATTGTGCAACAGCCCATGTTGATGACACATCATTGATTGCAAAGATTCTTCTTAAAACTGATGGATATGTGGCCTGGCTTGCTAGGTGGCACCATGGTTCAAAGAATCCTGAAAAGAAGCTTCCACCATCCCATTCCCAGCTGGTGGAAAAAGGCTATGTGTGCATGCTAGTGCTTTAATACGATATGTGGGAAGACTTTCATACTCAAAAAACAGGTAGAACGTGAAAAGTCTTTTCAAACCTAAATGGACTGTCTTACTGGTGTGCATCCAAACACAGGGGAAGACCTGGTTAACTTTCTGCCAGGCTCTGCAAACAGGATTCAAATCAAACAGACGTGTCAGTGTTATGATCGATGTCATGTCCTGGTATGACCTATCACAACTGCTTATGATGTCTCCTGTGAAAAGCATATGACAGTGTCACACCGTTCTCATGGGCAAGGCTTGAAGTAATGTGTGACCATAATTGATTTGCATGAATTAATTTAAGCAGAAACACTTGCTCATCTCTGATTAAATCTTAACAGTCGTTCGTTGAGTTGAGTGTTGTTACACGCATGCAGTCCAATAACAGAAATGCTTTTTGACATTTTCCATGCTGCCTAATGGGTTAAAAAAAGCCTAATTGGCAGATCATGCCATATCCCATCATATCATATACCATCATATCAGATTAAACTGTGCAAACACAGACTACTTTGCATCAATTTCAATAATGCATTATGTTACTGTGAGGCCAGATGTGCACATCTTCTGACCCAGCCTGAGGTTATTCATAGAATAATAGACCTCCCCCAGTAACCACAACGACAGTCTGACCTTATATACGTACCAGATGAGCTCTCTCAGTCTGGCCTCTGCTCGTATTGGGCAATGTCGAGTAGGATCACAGGAGACACAAAGAGTCGTCATTAGTGGAGCATCAAGGAGGATGTTCTTCTTTTTCAACATGACAGCTAGGACTGTTATCCTGGAGTGTCTCCCTCTCTCTCTTTCCCTCTCTTTCTTCTCTTCCTTCACATATTTTCAACGAGGCACTCGGTAACCAGATTTAATCACCCTGGTGGCAATGTCCTGATAGTAAAGACATATTGTGTAATAACAGCATCAGAAATAAGGCCCATAATAGTGCCCTTTCAGATGCATTACACTGCAATCAGTAATGATATAATGTTTGTTTGATATTGGAATTTACCTAAACAACAATAACTACTTCAACAAGGATTATGGATTATTGGCAAATGGATTCATTATTAGTAGTGGATGGATTATGGACAGATTATTGGCGATGGATGGATTTTTGTTGATTATTGGCAATAAAAAGATTATTGGCAAACTAATTCAAACTAATATTTGACTATACTATTAAAGACCAGAACATTTGAGCAAAGCTTGGCTACTATACTAAAACAGATTTCATTTGTTTAAATACATCATCAGCCCTGTTGAAATTATTTCAAATGTATGTAGCATTTATATCGTCTTGTCGTAAGTCAGTAACTGGTGACATATTTATTGTACAAATGGGTTACATTACAGCTGTGTATGTCATTGACTATATATCAACCTTAGTTTCAAACTATGAATATTTGCATATATTTGTTATGTTAATTATGCTATGCACTATAGGGCAGCCTTCAAACTATTCAAGTAGCACAGAATAAAATGGAGTTGCATAAAATCCATGGTCACTGGGGAGTTCAGCACAACTTCAGATGATTCCCCTTCTCAAACATCCAGCTCATCTGTTAAAGGCCAGGTTTAGTGGGTGCTTGAGAAAAAAGGCTAACATGGTGTTCCAAACTATGTCTTAAAAGAAGTGAAAAAGCCCTGATTTAACATCATGACTACTGACACAATCATAGTAGCTTGTCATAATATCAGTGACTCCTGAAAGCTTTTCTTGTGCAATAAAGGACTTAAATGTATACATTTCACAACAGAGAAGTGTATTACAAATAACATAAAAGAAGAAAATGTCATTTTTGTTATTTGTTGTATTCAGATATACAATTGTATAACATCATTCAGATTAAACTTAACTAGACAACTTGAAGTGCAAATGCTTTGATTATGTTGTGTTTTATGGTCACAGAGCATATACTTTCTTGTTTTGAGGATGGTTAATGAGGTTTTTGGGGTGAAAGAAAGCTTTTAAATGTTTTGTAAATGTATATAATTTAATATACACTAGTTTAGTATACAAAATCTACTGTTGTATAACATCTCGTTGTTTTTTTGTCAGCCTTTTTTACAGATGACTGAAAGACTGCAGCTCCTGCATTTCAAATAATTTAGGAGTTATTGTGTTAGAATGAAAGTGTAGAGACCAGTTTTTGCTGAATTAACTATTGGTTGGGTTTAACAAAATAAATTGTAGCCTGTTGTTTGTCCAGTAGAGGGCTTGCAGTGAAAAGTCAGAGGGATTACTCTTGGTTTAAAGAGATTCTTATATTCAGTGTTTCGTCAGATAAATAATCAGGCAAAAACAGAAATTAATTATAAATTAATTAGAAGCATCAGAGAAGATTCTACATCTTACTGAGTGCTATATAAAAACACATCTTCTGACATCTCAGAAACATGTCTATTAGTGCAGAAGAAGAACTCATTTGTCTTATTATCCAGTGATACACTCATTTAATCCTTGTTGATCTCCTAACAAGGGATTTAGGGGAAGGAATTAGCAATTTGGAAAAAATCATTAATGCAATATTGAAACATCCCTTACTATATGACATTATATTTTGTGTCTGCAGCCAGGAAAATGAGCTTGTAACAATGGGGCTACATCATCTACATCAGCATCTTCACACATGATCACCGTTGTTGTTTACATGCCTTCATCGGCCAATGCGACGATGGCATTTGCCGTGATCCACTCTGTGACAGCAGAAGACACCCGAATGTTTTCATTCTTGTCTTTGATGCCTTCAACCATACCTCTCTTAAGAGGACACTTAGCACCTTCATACATTGGCCTGTCCTACCAGAGAGAATAAGACAGTGGACTTGCTAAATGCTAATGTCAGAAAGGCATACGGCTACACAGCCATCCTACATCTAGGCAGATGCGACCACAATCTGGTTCATATCCTGCCCACCAACCTACACTGATGAAGAGGCAGCAAGTCACTCTCAAGACTGCAGGGGAGTGGTCAAAGAAGGCCAGTGAAGCCCTGCAGGACTGTCTAGAGACTTCAGACTCTGAGGCTCTTTATAAGCCAAATGGAAAGGACATAGATAGTCTTGCAGATTGTGTCACAGAGTGCATCAACTTCTGTGCTGATAACACCGTACCTGTAAAATTCATATGCTGCTTCTCCAACAATAAAACTTGGGTCACCAAAGACATCAAAGCCCTCCTGAATGAGAAGAGGGAGGCATTCAGGTCAGGTGTCAGGGAGACAGCTAAGGAGGTACAAAGGCATTTGTCTGTGGGAAGGGACTGAAGCAAAAGATGCAGCACAACTAGAGGTGTATGAAGACAAGCTTTAAGTCTAGCAGCCAGGGGACCGATGCTGTTCAGAGGGGTAATGAATTTAGCCTGTTTTTTAACAGTTTGCTCAAAAGCCATCAGCCATGCACCAGTGCCTAACCAGAATGCTGCTCTTCATCTTACCTCCTTTATATTGTTGTGTCCGTGGACAATAAGTTGGACTGGTCGAAGGACTCTATGCATACCTCCAAAACAGGTAAAGTGCTCTGTACTTCCTATTAAGACTCTGGTCTGCAACACCATGTTGTGTATGTTCCATGAGTCTGTGGTAGCCAGCACCACTCTATGCTGTGTCGGACTGGGGTGGAAGCATAAAGTGGTCAACAAGCTGATCAGGAATGCAAGCTCAGTGGTCAGTGAGGAAGTCAAAGACTGTGGCTGAATGGAGACTCTATCTGTCAAACACACACACAATAATCTGTGCAATAACCTGCTGCTACTCAGATGTGCAATTATTATTATGTGCAAAATCATTATCTTGTGAAATATCTTCATTATGTGTAATAATTCATCATATGCAATGTGACTACTATGCCACTATTACATACAGCAATGTAATAGGTATAGAGTAACCTCCAAACCACTCATTGTGTTAATTAGTGAACTACTTCAACAGTCATTTTATATCACAGCATTTTATGAATAGAACAATATACATTTAGTATTATCTGGATAATTTGATTTCATTTTGACATAATATTTTATCATTTTATTTTATCTTTGTGTCTCTTTGTGACTGTGCAGTCATAGAATAAGCAGCTTCCTCCAGGATCAATAAAATTTTCTGATTCTGATTCTGATTTATTTGGAGACATTGAAAAGTTGATTTTAAGGAAGACCTTTTCTTTTGAGTGTCTTCAACCACAAGGCATTAGGGGTTCACAGTCACTTCTTCTGTGAAAATGCACATTGTGCTAGTAATGTGTAACAACAGATCGGCAATGCGATACTGGCCAGTTTAGGCACTGAGTATCCACTTCATGTCTTAGGAGATGTCCACAGTAAAAGAGAACAAAGTGCTGTCAGTATTTGGCATCTAAAAGCGGAAACTCTGCCACTGAGCAGGTGAAAGAGAAAATATCTGGTAACACGCAGGCTTTCAGAGCCACAGTGCTCTTAAATGGCTAAGGGGGATCCTACTCAATGATTAGTACCAGCTGCCGTGCCGTGTGTGCAACAGGAATCGGATCGCTGATCCATCCGTAAGAGCTTTGATTAATGGCTCTCAAAGCGATGGGAACCCCCGCGTCCTCCTTTAATGAATATCTCTGGGAACAGGTAAAGCTAAGCCCTACTGGCCCCTAATGCTGACACCAGACTGACTTACAATGGGAAGATATACTGAAGGAACCTCAGATTTTGGAAGGAAGCATTTATGTTCTTCAAGGACTTTTTGACAGGATAGTAAAATACACAATAAGCCCTACAAATGCAATGAAGAAAGAAGCACTGAATGATTGGCATTAGACTAAAATTGATCTTAGGACACTACTAGATGTTTGTACGTCTATGGTCTTTACTGAAAAAAAAATATATATATATATTTCATGAATCCATAAGAAGTTTGCCTTAAATTGACTTAACTAACATAGTAAAAGTGATGTATAAAGCATAAAGATAATATGTATTGTGAGCCATTTGTGGAACCTTGTTATCGTATACTTTTTACATTTCAAACACTTTTTATGATCAAGTAAAAATCAAAGAGTTGTCTCTCCAAGAGCCGATACCTTGGCAAAGAAATGATCTTAATGATATCTGCTTTTGATAATCATGGTCCAAGCACAGAAAATGAACTACCAAGAGAATAACATTATTTTCCTATTAAAAAGTTGTCAAAATTAAAAAGGCTGGAAAGACTGTTCAACTCCTGTTTATATTTATTAACCTAACCTATATAGTGTTAGTATTGTAGCTATTCTCTATTACATGCAACATTGGCTCTCAATGCCGGTAATAGGTAACAGAGCATAACATAAAAACCTGCTACCTCTCAAGGGGGTGACCTCAAGAGACTTCTTCCAAAGACCCATCTCGAGGAAAACACTTTTTCTTTTCTTGCCTGACTCTTCCCAGTACTAGGGATGGTCACATATTGCACACAGGCCACCCACAATACCCTTCAACAGCCAGCCAACAAATTCATTGCTTTTCAGTGCTAACGCCAGATTCAGTTTGACCCAAGGCTGACTCCCAAACTCAATAAACAGGGATGACACATTGATCAAGAGACGGTTTAATTGTTGCTTTTGGCTTCCACTATCTTGCCTTTGATCCACTTCGGTGAAGGACCTTGGGTGCTAGACTAAATATGTGTGCTCCCTTCATTTGAGCCCATGCTCAGAATTTTGCCCAAGTCCTCCTTTTTTTCTCCCAATGCTTGATTTAATGAAAATCTGGTGGCAATGTGATTGATAGTGCTCACAGCCAATTGGAACCCCGCTAGCCCCAAAATTGAGTTCGCTTAAACCAACAATGGTGGCGAAGTTCTTCATTACATGAAACATTCAATAATTCTTTCCATCTTCTGTTGCATAAAAGAATACCCCAGCCGTCGAGCCTTGAAGGGTTCTAAACCAGATGTGTGGCAGCGTAGCGAAAAAAAACCAACAAAAAAAGCTTCATTTTTCGTTATTAAATGACGTGTGCCAGACGAATTAAAGATGTGCATATTGGTATGGATGATTTCTCTGCGAGGCTCGGGTCATGCTCCTCTGGAAGCTCCATGAGTTATCATGTTATCATTCCTCACTGACAGTACATTATTATTTGGAGGATGGTCTGCGCTCATATTGTGTTTCGCTCCATGTTCTAAGGCCCCAGACCCGCTGTGCCCACTCATAACCAAGCGACTTTTAGGACTTCATAAGGTTTTCCCAGGAAAAGCCACAAGAGTGATTTAGCTGTAATCTTATACAATGTCTTTATAGAAGCCAGATCTTCCTTGTTGCGCAGTATGACTCAGAAGATATAAGTTTTTGAGACTGAAAGAATATCCCCATCCTCCACAGTTACAGAAACATAAAGCTATGAGTACATTCTTTAGTGAATGATAGGGAGATGTGAAAGGGCAAACGTGAAGAAGAGGAGATACCTAAATGTACCTTCCCATTAGCCCTCCCATACATCATATAGTTAATCTATTTGTTATGTATGCTGTAAGAAAATTTTCTACCCGATGTAGGGCACCTGTGTTGTCCCATTGCTAGTTATCCTAGTCTTGTACTGTTTTATCCATCCTATATGGCATTACTCAGCATAACAATTAAACCACCTGCCTAATATTGTGTAGGTTCCCCTTGTGCCACCAAAACCTATCTGACTCATCAAAACATGGTCTCCTCAAGACCTCTAAAGGCATGCGGTGGAATCTGTAGCAAGATGTTAGCAGGAGAGCTCTGAAGTGGGGCCTCCATGGAACGGACTAGTTTGTCCATAACATTGGACTAAGCAGACTAATATCTGGCGAATTTTGGAGGCCTCTTTGCTCCTCAAACAATGTTTGCAGTGCGGCAGGGTGCATTATCCTGCAGAAAGAGGCCACTGCCATTTGCAATGATATTTATGTGAGGGGTATGTGTCAAAGTAACACTCTTGTGAATGCAGGACTCACGGTTTACGAATAGAACATTACCCAGAGCATCAGTGTCTCTGCCACCTCACCCTCTTCCCATAGTGCCCTCTGTTCACCAGGCTGTTCACAGCGGTCTGCAGCTACAGAGTCTCATGCACAGCAAGCTGTGATGCACTGTGTGTTCTGACCCCTTTCTATCAGAGCCAGTATTAACCTTTTCAACAGTTTGTGCTACAACAGCTCTACTTTGGCCTCAGACCAGATTGGCTAGCCTTTGCTTCTCACATGCATCAGTAAAACTCGGGCACCTATGTGCTTGTCACTGGTCATCCTTCCTTGGAGCACTTTTAGTGGGTTCTGACCACTGCATACCAGGAACACCCCACTAGACCTGCTGTTGTGGTGGTGTTCTGGTTGTCTTATTCCGATGAAATACACAGTATATTATGACTTTAAGTATAAACTGCATGTCAAGCATTATACTGTTACTACACACAGCAGGGGTCGACCACAACAGTGGTACTCAGCAGTTAGCAGCAACATGTTCTGCACTGTTCACTAAAGTGACCAAAGGAATTCAGATGGTGAGAGCCACAGTCATTAGGGAAAGTCATGTCCAAGTGGTGGAATTTCAATATAAAGCCTGAAATATTATGTAGACTGTCTGTGGCTACATAATATTTAAAATATATCAGTATTTTCAGATATTCCCTCTCAAACAAACAAGAAAAGCTGAATATTTTCACTTTTTTTAATGACACATTTTTAAAAATGCTGATATTGTAACATTTACCACATTACTATATAATGATATATTCTATATACTATATATAGAAAATATTATTATATATTATTTTTCTATATAAAGATATATTCACAATCTGACAAACATCTAAACACAGCTGCATGCCCACTTGCTTGCTAGCAATACAGAAGGATCAGACACTACTCATGGTCTGGTGTGCAGAGCAGGCTTGCTTCTGGTGATGCACAACATACTACACCGATATGAATCCTTGGGCAAGACTCTCAGCAGCCCCTAACTGCCTACATCTGCGACACAATTAGAACTCTTTGTTAAAGAGCATCTGCACTTTTTATGCTGCAGCATTTTTTCCGTTAACAAAATGTAATAACTCAACGCGTTCAAGACATAATACGGGTTTCAGGCTGCTTTAAGGGATTTGGAAGCACATCAAAATGATAGTCAAATAAAGCTGTGACATTCCGAACAGGGGGCCGTGAATCGGGAGCAGTGGGGGAAATGGGGGGGATTGGGGAGTTGTGGGCTAGGACTTAGATTGTATTTGACTTTATGTTAACCCCTAGGCTCCCTTAAGTACACTCTGCTACTTGCCCCGAAACAAGCCAACAAGCTTTCTATAAAAACCAGCTCTGCTGTGGAATTCTGCCTGCACTTTGAACTAAAGTGGCTCCCAAAACAGCCGCTATGCTTGCTGCTCTGCACACACTGGTGCTTCGCGTTGTGAGGTATTACCGTGGTCTATTTGATCTGACACTGAACGTGGCGTATCTATCTCTGCACAGTGAGGATAACCCAGCCAACCAACCCCCCGACTCCGGCCCGTCAAATATTAAAGGCTTGCTCTCTAATAGTATCAATATGGACACTGATATGTTGTTTTTATTGACGTGTTTGATTTAAGAAAATTGAAAGCATGTTTTAGGGATTGGGCAACTGCAATGGTGGGCAGGGTACTCTCTCTGTAGTGGCTTTGCACAGTGAAAGCTGGTGTGACATGAGATGGCCTAGGAGAATCCATCTCACCATGAAGCCCTGGGGCCCCAGGTTGATATTGTAGGTTTGGAATGCATTGCTTTACTCTTTTCTGCTGTTGTTTGTTTAAACGAGACCCATTATCCGGTGACTAGATCGAGCGTATTACACATTTTGGATGTTAGGTTTTGAAACCACAGCTTGAAATCTCATTTTTTTCTGAAGAAACATCTTATGAGATTTTGATGACATTGATGTAAAACTCTCTTTTACTTAGAATGGGCACTTATACAGTACAATCTGAAATGTTTTTAACTCTCACAAAAACACTTCTTTAAAGAACCAGAAGTGATTATTTTATGGTGTTATTACCTGCACAAAAACATATAGCTGCCCGTTTCAGATTTACAGATGCCCACGATGGGACCACCACTAACCACATATTATTAGACTGGTGGACCATACCCAGCACAGCAGTGACATTGACACTGTAATGTATGTGGCGCTGGTACAAGTGCATGAGTAACACAGCTGGGATTTTTACACCTCAGTGTCACTCTGTCTAATTTCACTCTGTTGAAATGAGTCAATCAAAAACACATCCAGTCAGCAGTGTCCTTATTGTCTGCAGCTGACCACTGATGACGGGCAGGAGCCCATCTCTTCATAAATTAAGAGATGAGCTACAATTATCTGTAATTATCTGCAATTATCTGTACGGTGGACAAATGTCAATATATGTAATCCAAGATGCAAAATTTGCCGGGTTTGTATCAGTTTGTATTTTCTGTCTGCTGTTGTGATGTTATAAAAAACCAACACATTTACATAAGTCATCCTAATCAGCCTATTGCTGAGTCTCTGCCCTTCAGGTTAAAGTTACAAATGTTTCAGCCTGGTCTGCATTTCTAAATGAAGCTGCCAATCGTAATAGTGGTCATTTACATAAACCTGAATTAAAGTCACAGTAACAAAAACAGCCTGTTAATTTAAAGAATTAAGGAAGGTTGGACAATGGTCATGTAAAAATGAATGTTAACTGTTTTTGGTGCAGAGTCCAAATGATCGTAAAACACCCTCATGAAAAGGAAATACAGTGCTGTATAGAAGCACAAGTGGATAAATTGTTTTGAAATGGGGAATTCCATTCAGTAATCAGTTCAAAACCTTTTCCCTACACAATGATAAACAAGTATCTCAAACCCCCTTTAAGTCCAGTAACCTTTCCACAGTCCCATGTACAAAAGTCTGTGCTGGATAACAAAGGAATTGCATTGCAAAGCCCAAGTAATAGTGTTTTATTAATGGCTCCTTCAGTGACGGCATCTGTAGAATTCCTAGCACAGAATTTCTCCCAGCATCCCCACAAGATTAGATTAATACCAGAACGTGGCCGTTTGACAGACCCCTTCTTCCAGTTATGGATGAGGTTATTTACACGCTACATGATGAAATCCTTGAGACGAACATCCTACAAGTTTGGCTGATGTAGTAGAAGTTGGGGATTGAAGAAAAAAAAGAAAATAGCAAGAAAAGAGATAATTAAATGTGCAAGGAAGCAAACCCATGCCTCTTTGGAGAAAGAGAGAGAGAGAGAGAGAGAGAGAGAGAGAGAGAGAGAGAGAGAGAGAGAGAGAGAGAGAAAGAGAGAGA
>JBBPDE010000083.1:22103531-22117913 GCA_037974605.1 Nannopetersius ansorgii | reverse complement strand
CACACACACACACACACACACACACACACACACACACACACACACACACACACACACACACACACACACACTTACAAGAAGAAAAATAACACCAGATTTTTGAAAAATTACCCTCTCCTCTTTAATTCCCCCTGACTGCCCAGCATTTACATTTATAAGCTGGTGTAAAATGAGTGTGACGTGTGTGAGATAGTTCATGAGTCCGATTTGGGCAGCAGCTGTGCATGTCCAGGACTTCTCCATGATCATCTGCAACTGTGCAATAGGACATGGTTTGCGCAATAGGACATTTTTTGCAATTCTAAATACACTGGTACACATTTCACAGTTCAGAGTTTCTATTTCACATTTCCTTTATGAGACAAATAAAAAACATTTAAAATTTTACATAAAATAATTTAGCGTGAAAATGTAAATAAAAGGAAAACAAAAGTGTCAAAGAATTTGGGGAAAAAATCTATATCAGAATTGAAATGATTTAAATTTGGGGAAAAGTAAAATAAAGTAATGTAATGCAGTTCATCCATACATTTATTGGTTGAAAAACACTAAAAACAAAACAAAGAATACATTGCAAATGTGTCTATGAGTTTGTTAGCTTAAAAAATGTCAAGCCTCCTTTTGAAGAAACCCAGTTCCCATCCAGTAGTGAACTTATGTGATCAGTCTTTCATTAAAGGTGCTGTTGATTTTTAACACATACAGTACATTCAATGCCTGGAGGGTAGTAAGAATCAGGAGCGAACCTGTGCTCTTTTAAACAGTGTGTCAAAAATTCTTGCTAACTTTTACTGCAGTTATATTTTTATGATTATTCTTATTATATTTATTATATTTTACTGACAACACCCCACCTAGTGCCAAAATTATACTACAGGCCAAAGGTTTTTGGCCCACCCTCGGGTATTTGAAGAAAAAAAATATATACATTGCTTTTTCCAAAAGTTACTACAAGAAAACATTAGGAATACTTAAAACAAATGCAACTGACTGATTTTGAAGTGTACTGTAGCAATATACCTTTTTAATGGACACAAAAGATTATGTACAAGTTAAATCAAAACACTTTAACATCACCTTAATTGTGGCAGCCCTTACCAACAATTTTTGGAAATAACTTTTGTCCAAACCCTTCCAGCACCTTTCCAAGCATACAGACTATACAAACTATAATTTCCTATAAGCTTTATTTGAATCATCCCATATCAGCTTAATGGGAGAAAGATCTGAAGACTAGGCAGGCCAGGGAATGTCTTGGGACCGTAAACTATTTTAGCACAATTTTTAAGATTGCTCATATCCTGAAAATTTGTCCAATGATATGTAAACCAGAAGGAATTATATCATTATGAATGCTGTTGATGCCTGTTAATACTTTACTTTTTTCATGATCCAGCACAAATTGAATGTCAATGCGCTAAAGACAGACATAATTTGTCTTCTTCAAAACCAAAACTTTAAGCCTTTGTGGCTATATAATGTTGAGGCCAACTGATGCCTGCAAGTAAATATTTGGTTTGTCTACAGAATGCAGTTGAAAGCTAGCTCTCTAATCTGAAACTGTTATTGTTTTTCTATAATATTTTATTCATATATTCATTTAAATATCAAGGGTCTATTATTTTATGGGTTTCACTTGGCAAAGCAGCAGGGAAACATTGTGAACTTTAAAGGGAGCTGAGAAAAAAACTGCCAATGGTTTGAAACACATGACATGGGCTGGGTTGGAGTATTATGGAGTGAACTGTTTTTTTGTGGAAATCTTGTCAATATGTTGGATACTGAAAGAACATATTTGAGGAACTGTCTTTCAACAATGGCTCAGTTGGTTAAGTAATGGCTCAACTGACTCTTCTGCATTCCTTGTGCAACTGAGTATCTGGCAATGTGAAGGCTAGAGCAGAAGGTTGCTGCTTATGACCATCTTTATTTGATGTGTCCTCATTACCATTACATTTAAACATAAAAGCACAAAAGGCTGTTATTTGTGGTCCACAAACATGGTCCTGAAAGGCCAATGTTCACCGCAGTTTGGTAGATCCCATCAAACACATTTATTAAACCTGGCATTTAACAAGTGAGGTGAACCAGGTATGGTTGAGCTGGCAGTTCACTGGATTCTAGAACCTTGCTTTTGAAGAACCACTTTGGATTCATAAAGCCGTGGTTCTCATGCCAGTCCGAGCCTTCAGGTAGTCCAGATTTTTGCCATTTCCATATGCTTTGCGAGTTAGGATGGGGACCTGAGAACCACTGCCTTGAAGAATATTTTAATAGATTTTAAAGAGTAATTTCTGTAAAAAAAAGTATGTAAACCCATGACAAGAATGAGTATAATGTAATCGCATTATTTCATTTTCTATGACACATGAAATAAGCATCTGTTTAAGCTGTTTTTGTTGGCATTTTTCTTCTTTATAGCCATTTCACTGGTATTTTTCCATAATTTTTGGGGTTTGGTTGGATGGAACTGATTCTACATCTACAGATAAGTTGTGCTGTAAGGACAAGGTGGTGGGACCACCTGAGTCTTTGACCTGCACCTGTTCTACTGCTATAGATGGCCGCAAATGTTTGACACATTCCTGCGCATTAGCCCATCCACAGATACACTTGGCATGGCCATCTCACTCTGATCCCAACACAAATTTTCCGCACATCCATGAAATGATTTACTCACAAGCAGTTGTCGCTCTGTGTGTGTGTTTTCTCAGTCTGTCCTCTTGCAAACGCAAGACACACATACACTCACATAGTGGGAGAGGCTTAGCATAGCATTCCCCAGACCACACATCTCGCAGACTGTGTATGGAACTGCTTTTTCACGCTCTTGTGCCATTCTGATGCTGCTGCTGCTCCATAAAGCCCTCCCAGTTGTGAACTGGCTTTCTGGTTGCATAGTGGATGACAGTGAGGAAAATGGTGGGATGGTTTGAGTGGACATACTCCTACACAATGAAATCAGTGTTACCTCACTGTGGTCAGTGTTGCTTCACGCTTTCTAGCCAGTCTAATACTTTAGACAGCTGCTCCAACTTTGATATTGCTCTTTCTATCCAGACTTAACTAAACACACACAGGCTCACAGACATGTTTTTATAGTGGAACAATAGTTAACAAACAAATTAGAAACCATACAAACATCATATAAATGTGAAAATGATAGAATCACAAAAGCTTGCCTCTTCAGAATCATACACATATGCATAAATAAATAGGCAATATAGGATATGATTCAGGAAGATCCAAAAACAAGAGATCTGACCACTGAGGCTTATGTATTACGTATTATTATTATTATTATTATTATTATTATTATTATTATTATTATTATTATTATATTATTAGTGGTAGTAGTATTAGTAAGATCTGTTGTCTGTACATAGTCTGTAAATAGCACGGTATATACATAGCACAGTATATATGCAGTGCCTGCGCTACTGTAAGGAGATTTGCATTGATATGTGCTTTATTTATTTATTTTATTACTAATATGATGAATCATTTAACTATGGCAAGAGGGTGAAAGTTCCCCCTCCTTGTAATTCTTTTCAAGACCTCGCTCTTGTAAGGAAAGGACAGCAGACTAAGACCATCTCAACGGGCCCTTTGGGACAGCAGGAATGGAACTGGGAAATGGATTTGGATCTGGAAAGTTCAACCTGAAGTCTTTTCGTCGTTTGCTTCTATACAGGAGCGACCGCGCACTCGGAGACGTCGGTTTCCATTATTTGTATTATTATTATTATTATTATTATTATTATTATTATTATTATTATTATTATTATTATTATTATTATTATTATTATTATATTGTATTAAATAATAATAATAATAATAATAATAATAATAATAATAATAATAATAATAATAAGGAAGATTTGGCAGAACATGCTTGGACCAGACGCCGTGACTTCCTACTTTGTTGGACGTCCAGGAAACGAAACGAACCAAAAGAAACAGATGGCCGCTCTTATCCTTGCCCACGTGCTAGAGCGATTGTTTCAGTGCTTACGCGCGTGAACTGAGCACCAGTTTAGGAGCATTTAACATTCTATTTTTAAAAATGAGTTTGAGGGGTTAAAATTGATTTTAACCATATTTGTAAACCTAGCTATCATATACGTGATAATGATACCAATGCGCGTGTATATTTTGATTACACAGAATAATAATAATAATAATAATAATAATAATAATAATAATAATAATAATAATAATAATAATAATAATAATAATAATAAAAAAATTATTGCCAAAGTGGTTGACAGAGCTGGTTTTAATTTAATTTAGTGGCTTAATATTAATACATTATTAACAATAAATTTTTTTTCCCGCTTTTATTAATCCATATTATACATGCTGAAGGTATAGGCATAACTGAAATGTAAATGGTCAAAGGAAAATTAAACACCTCAATTTTTTGAGACTTTTCTGATGGATTCAGTTAGGTTCTTCGTCGCTTCTTTTCACTTGTAAAAGGTCTTCTTCGCTGGCCCCCTTTGGCCCGCGCAGCGCCTTTAACTATTGTAGGGATGGCCACCTCCTGACCCTCGGCGGCTCTCCGCGCCATTCTGAAGCTTATATTTCTGAAAGCCAACGCCGGAGACCACCCCTCCAGTCCGGCACTCCATCAAGCCCGCTGCTACATATTCATGTTATTTTCGGGTCATTTAACTTTGCCGGGCAGGCGGGAGGGGTTGTGGGGGTGGTGAAGGTGGCATGGCTGACGAGAGACAGTAAATCATGGAACAGTAAATATGGTGCCATGACCCATTGTCTGAGACCATATGAGAGTCCACAAGACGCTAGAGGTGCAGGAATCTGCGCGAGCACCCAGCAGCACGTTCTGAGGCTTGTTCACAGTTTGTGTGTCGCAGATTGTTGCTCACATGAGTTCTAGCTATAAAGAATGTAAATAACATGAAAATGCTAAGCCTCACAAACAAACAAACTGTAGTATAAACCCAGGTGAAGAACTGACAAATTATGACCTCAAGCGCACACACACACACACACACACACACTTACATATATATATATATATATATATATATATATTCCTACAGTAAAACTATTTGTGTTTTAGCCATTTGTTGACACTCCTCGTGTTCTCTGTAAAAGGCTTTTAAGGCGGTTCTCCGTGACTGCAGAGCGATCCGGCTCTTCCCCTGCGGGAAAATGACATCACGGCTCTCGCGGGAGAATGACATCACACAACTTCATGACAGCCATGTGCTAATTGAATATGACGAACTGCTCTCCGGCTCACCTCTCGCCACCTCGGGACTGCAGACCCGGCGACGAGAGACCAGGGGGGGAGTGGGGGGAGGGAAGAGATTTCCACGATTTATTCGGCTTTTGAAGTGCGTGGTCGGCGGTGAAAGCATGTACACGGGCGGCTAATGCTAAGGGCCCCGATTGACTAGCCTGTTTGTGTGCGCTCGCTGGAAGCGGGAAAAGTGATACCACATGTGAGAGGCACGCGGGGAGAGGAGCCTCCTGACCACCCATCTCATATGATGATACCAGGTGTCTCAGGCTTTGTTCTCTCTGTGCTTACACACACACGCACACACACACACACACACATACATATATATATATATATATATATATATAGTGTGTGTGTGTGTGTGTGAGTGTATGCGTGTGTATAAAAGTACCAGTCAATGATGAACCCTGCCAAAAATGTCTGCGCAGCAGATGCCACTGAGAGCAGGGTGAACATCCACCGTTGTCCCACGATACTGGGCCCTTCTGTTTGTAATTATAATTCTTGTCACCCCCCCCCCCCCTTTCTTTTTATAAAACCCATCCTCATAGGTGAGGAGAACTTGGACTCTGCCTTGGCAGAATAAAATCTGTTTTAGCCTACATTGCTAAGTCATTAGGCTAAGCTATGGTCTGGTTAGAAGATATTTTACTTTAAGAAATATCGCCTGATCTACCTATATATGCTATTTGTTGTTGTTCAAGAAATTGCAATACAAAATAATGTATTCAGGCAGTCTGTGGGGTGGAGTGTTAAATCACGTGATGATTCTTGGGATAAACCTTCTGTCACATATTTGTGGTAAGAGACAGTCATTTTTGTGTCACATCCTCATTCATTAAAGGCGAGGCACAGCCAAAAGTATCTGTGGCCCACTGTGTAGGCTAGGAAGCTATGCCTGGGAGCCATAGGTCTTTTGGTGCATTGCCTCTAATCCATGCAGTCGATAATGCCATAATAACAGCATGGGTGATATGTGGGAGATGATGCATTGTTGGGGTTATTAAAATGTCTAGGCCTTTAGTCCAGGTTGTGAGGTAGCAAAGGAAGCAGCGGTCACCCTGAAAGATGGTAGGTTAGGCCAGTTTCAGTCTACCAAACAGCTGTATTCTTGATTACCCATTTCTGTCAATCCAAATAAACACTATTGCTCTTAGTTAAATAAAATTATTGTAGACATTATATAGGTACCATATTCACCTCAAAAACTAGAAAGAGTGTTCAGAGGCTGATAAAGAAACTGCATTCATTCCTTCTGCTTTCTTTTCAAAAAGGACCTCACTGCAGCAGTGTGTGTATCTGGCTAGACAGCTGGCTGATGGTAGTAGGGAAGGGTTTGTCTTGAACTGAGAAGAGGTAGGGTTGTAATATTTGCTTATCGGCTTCACATGTGTGCCTTTCTCTCATGCCCAACTCCACTCAGTGCTTGTGGTCAATGCCACCCTTTGTTGGCCTGCCCGCACAGATAGAGCAGTGAAATTGACGGGCCGTAAAACTCGGCATGTCACCCTAACTCTGTCCTCCTTCAGGACTTGGTTTTCCAATGGTCTTTGCCAATTTTTTAAAAAACTTAGGTCTGGAGAAAGAGAGAAGGAAGGCACTGAGGCAATGTTGGGTAAGACTGTATACATGGGTTGTGGGGCATGGTTTGAGGTAGTGGATAACCTGCATTGTGACCCCTTGTCCTTTCTCATGTGGGAACAGATTTCTTATAAATCTGGCCCATGGTTTACCGACATGATAGATCTTCAACTAATGATGGATTCGGTATTGTTGTGTGGGATCTCTTCAGGATATCTGGCACAATTCCTAGCCCTCAGATGGAGTTCTCTGTGAGGCTTGTGTTTGGACCAAGAAGTCCTGTTCTCTTTTTTTTCATTGGACAACTACCTCTAACCAAAGCGCAGAGGGCAGTCCAAAACATATTTTGAGAAACACAAGAATGTTTTTTTGTTGACGTTCTCTCTCTGTCTATTTCTTCCTCTTTCCCTCTCTATTTCTATCCCTCCCCTTTTATTCATCTGTTTTGTTAGTGTACACAACAGTTGCCTATTGTTCTAAGTAAAAAAAACAATAAGTAATAGTTGCCCCATGACCAGAAGCACATTTGTTGTGTCTGGGGGATGGTGGGAGGATCATTCCATTTTCCCCTCATTCTAGAGGGTTATACTGCCAAAAATTCCAGAAAGCTGTGGGCAAGTGTACAGGGTAGAGATCTGAGGTCTGTGTGTGTATTGTCTTGTGTAACCTGGTCTTAAAAATGGTGGTCGTGTTGTAAAGAGGTTAGTGCACCATTCGTGGTCTTTCAATGGGATTAGCAATCACTTAGCCTCAGCATTCACATCCTTTTATCCTTATTTGGGGTCACTGGCCTCTTCCGTTTGCCCTTTGATCGCCGGGGTGCAGACACCTCTGGTCAGCAACGGCGCACACAGACGGAGGGGGACAGCCATGCGAAGCTGTGAAATTTGTCCCGGAGATAGGGCATCTTCTTCCCCTTCAAGACCCCCAGTGCCTTTTCACTTCATCCACTGAAGTGCACCACATGGGAAATGAAACCAGACCCCTCCCTCCAAAACACACTCGCACATCCACACATCCCTCTTTATGAGAAGAGTCTTGCTTTTTTTTTTTACCTGTACCCCAAGCTTGCAGTATGAATTCCCATTCTCAAACCCATATGCCATTTCCATATGGTCTTTTTTTATTACTTGCATTTGCATATATATTAAAGGAATATTGTACTTTAGCTTCAAGGCAAAATGCACAGCTCTGAGATTTCTCTAGCTTTCTTTTGTTTTACAAAGGCACCTGCTGGAAAACTTTGGAATTCAAACTATACAAAGCCCGTTTTGTATGTACCCTAAAGAAAAGGCAAGTTGCCTCAACTGACCATCCCGAGTGGTTTGGGACACAATGAAAAAATAGCCACAGCATCCTACAATGAAGTACCTGGCATGCAAGTGCTCAGTGGGGCCAGTATGCATGGACTTCATAAGCTACGGAAAAGGGCTTAATTTGTCCATATCGAAACGCTTTGTTGTACTGTCACGCAGATTTAACCTATAAACTCAGCGGATTATTTAATAGCGTGGCATTTGTGCGGGCTTCATGGCATCTGGACTGAACCAACATCGTGCAATTCAAAATCATCTTTACCATTATAGTTTGTCCATCATAAAATATATACCGCGTATTCGGCGCAAACAGCCTCACTCCTGCTGCATAAAAGAGTTAAACCACTTGAGAGTTATTAAAATATTTTATAACGGTTAATATAGCATACTACAGTAGAAAAACTGCAAAGCATGCAATATAATGTACTTTCTTATTTAAACACGTTACAGTAATGATGTAAAAACTATTTGATTTTATATTTCGAAGCGTCTAAACGTGTTTCTACTATTTTTTTAAAAAAATCCTAGTTAATATTAATTAGATAGATGCACGGTTTTTATCGAAAAACAAACAAACAAACAAACAACGAAACAAATTGTACACAGTCCTGGATACAATTTCTGTCGTTTATTGAATTAGTCCTGGCATTAAAACACGTTGCGGGTTTCCTAGCATCATGAATGGGTGTCTTGTGACATATGCAGTTGACTGCTATGAAACAGGGCTAATGGCCTGGTCGTCCTTTAATAAACCATGCTGGGCGGTAAGTGTTTATGCTTATAATTGCAGAAGATTGCTCGTCAACTTTTCGGCTTAAAGGAAGCGAGCCTACAGCAAAACGCGGTGATCAGAAAACACGGCCCAAATGTGCTCTGGAGCACCCCTTAAATTAAATTACCAACAAAGTCTGGTCTGTTGGACTTTGGTAGCATCGCTCTCCAGTCGCATTGCGAATGTCACGGTAGCTGGGATGACTCGGGAAAATAATAGAAGAGGGTAATTTGTTCGCAAATTGCAATTTTGCAAGAATTGGCGGCCGCCAAAATGTGTATCGATCTCACTCAGAATAGCCTCGTGTCTGCATCATCTCAGGCCTCAATTACTTAATTAATGTCATAATTAGATCTATATTCGTCGTTAGAAAATCTTCGCTCCAAGGGTATTAGCACTGCCAGCGTGCAGTCGTTATTAAGGGTGTCACGCTGACCTTAAGTTGTGGTTTCCAAAAAAAAAAAAAGAAAAAGAAAAATGCTATTATACAATTGATCAGAAGTGTAAACCATGTAGTGGGGCGATTAGTCATAAACCTGGTGGGATTGTTAACAGTGCATTCATAAAATATTTTTACGTAAATATCACGTGGATCGCCTTCAAATGTGACATTCGTTATAAGCAAGGAGTACACTGAAACTAAATATAGTAGTAAACGAATGCTAGTGTAATTAAATGTGCTCAAATAAAGAAAAAAAAATACTTTGAAACTGGTGGGAGTGTTAACAGTGCATTCATAAAATGTTTTAACTTAAGCATCGTGTGGATCGCCTTCAAATATGATGTTCGTTTTAAAGCAAGGAATACGCTGACAAAATGTAAAGAGCAAAAACGAACGTTACTGTAAATAAATAGGTTCAAATAACAGTAAAGTGGGGATAACAAATACTTTTTTGCGGCCATGTGGTTTTGAGAGTACCCTCCGTCTTTCCTTCTTTTTTTAAGTATCGCTCTCAAAAATATCTTCTCTAAAAGAAAATGCCGAGTCAGCATTTTCTTCTGATCCATTATGTGAAACAGACCTATAGGAATACACAGTGTGTCCACAACACATAACGAATGATCTTTTAAATATGTATTTAGAGCAGCGAATTCAGCGATTGGAACTGAATCGATCTTTGTTTTGCAAACTTGAAAAATCTCCAGAATGTCCAGAAAGTCTTCCTGTAAATGTCTTATTTCATTTCACCGAGAACTACTCAATTGTCTAGTCTTTTAAAATATCTCCACATTTTTTATTTATAAAAGTAGTACTGAACCATTGAACCAAAACCCCCCAAAAAACCTACAGCTTTTGCAAAATATGACAGACTGCAAAGCCACTTTGTGAGAGCCTTAAACTTAAAGCATATGAGGCATATGAAATTACCAAAAAATGTGATATTCAATATTAAAGAAGAAAAAATTTGGGTACATTTTAATTTCTGTTTCTGCACATTTTAAGTTCAAACACTCCCTTTTCATGGGCTCTAATAATATTTGCATTGTTTGAAATCAGACTTCCACCGTCCCACTTGTTTGCGCTGGACGTTGCTTTGGCGGACGTGTACCCGTTCTTGCCCCAGTAGCATCCGGGTGTTTGTTTTGACTGCTTAATCTGACATTTAGACCTGCAGGAGTGTGATCAATGTGTCTGTCATCGTCATGGTCACTCGAAGCTCGAGATCGCAAAGTGCGAGCCGTTCGCAGACGCGAGCTTTGCCGATGTTTGATGTGGGAGTGATCGGTTTACTCCTCTGTTCTATCTAAAATCGAAAATTCCCACCCACCATTCTCATCGCTGTCTCAATGTCAGCTTCGCCATAAATATCAGTAATAACCTGATATACTAAAGGGAACAAATGGTGGGTAATTATTACGATCATAAAGCCACATACTGACGATCGATGCCAAGGTTTTTGGGGTGAAAGGTCACCTGAGCATCGCCTACTTAATCGCATGGCAAGGGACAATAAATTCATATTATATCTCGCTCTCTATCCCTGTTTTTGTTGTACGTGTATATGTAGTATGTGTGTCACACTAAACGCCTGCAAATCGCACAAGAAAAAGGTGACATTAAAATGCAAAAATGTTTTCAACATATAGAGCGATGCTCTGTATGCCAATTGATTCTAACCCAGATAATTTCGACTTTACATAATAAATACAATAACACGTTTTTTTAAAGCTTTAAAATATTAAAATGTTAAATGAATATTTATTTGAATTCAACCTTACTATAGTTTTGCAAATCAGCTTAATTTAATATTGATGGTCTTGAAGTAGATGATAAATGTTGAAACGAATTTAAACATAAGGACGCTTTTTGGGCCTCAGAAATGGACAAAAAACGGAAACTTCTGGTATCCGATGGAACTAACAAAAAACCGAGAGGGATGAAAACAAGGGGTCATTCTACCCTTTTTTATTAATTCAGACAACATAATCTTTAAACATATTAAAATCTTTGGCTTGAAGCGTCGGTTCAGTCACGTATGTGTAGATTGGTGAAACTGGGTATTTTAGGGAGTTTTAGAGACATAGGCTGGGGTTTCACAAAAAAAAACCTACTGGGATGAAGAGGAAAACATGGCGCTGGGTTGGAAGGGGGGAGGGGTGGTCGGTAAAAACGTCCAGCAGGTCAGAAGGCGCACAGGTAACACCCCTACCTCAATTTAAATATATACATCTTACAGTTTTTGAGCTATATATAAATCTCCATAGTGTTCGTATTTAGACGAATGGCCATATATCGTAGCCTAGGATAGATCTGTTTAAATAAGGTCTCTTGAGAAGGTCAAGACGTCTCCTCCTTATATTTGTTGCACAAATTATATGGAACAAAAAAAAAAAACGACAACAATCACCAAGTCGCTGCGGGTCAGCGTCCATACACCCTAGGCTTTTTCGGTGAAGAAACGAGAGGCCGCCATCACTCGCTGTCCTCCTTGTCTTCTTGAATCGTGGTGGTGGAATGGTTGTAGAGTCCCTGGGCCATGAGTTGCAGGGCTAGGCCGTTCTTGTAGCCGCTGGCCTTTTTAATTTTGGCCCTTTTGTTCTGGAACCAGATTTTGATCTGGGACTCGTTGAGGTTGAGTTCCTGGGCCAGAGATTGCCTCCTTTGCTCCGTGATGTAGCGGTTGGCCTGGAACTCGGCCTTGAGTCTCTGCAGCTGTTCGGCGGTGAAGGCCGTGCGCGGCCGCTTGTCCTCCTTCTCACTCTTCTTCTTCTTCAGTTTGCGCGTCCTCGGGCCTGGTGTGGAGACAACAATAAGACGCAGACGTGAATATCATTTACCCCTTCAGCACTGAGAGCCAGCTGGCGACGATTATTTCTTCGTATGGATTTGTAATTATTTCGTTTGTTTGTTTGGTTTTGTTTGGCTCTCACTCAAGTGGATCTGCGAACAGCTCTATTTTAGTCGTTATTCTTTAATATTTGAGACGCCCAATTCGTTACTTTTATTCTGTCTTATTTTTTATAAGTCTGTTTTCATTGAGGACCTCAAAAGCCTAAAAAACTGAAGTCCAGGTACTGGGAGATGCTGGACACTAAGACATCAAGGTACTAATACCAAGAAGGTGAATTGCTCGTTCAGTATCTTGTGGTTTTTTAACTTTATTTAAAAAAAGTTTCCCACCCCATATGCAGCAACCAGACTGTAGTGGCTTTTTGACCGAAGCCTAGTATGTAGTAATAAAAACACTCGTGATTCCCAAGTGAGTTTTTATACTAATTATACTTTTTCGTGTTTTTCTTATCATCTACATCTAACATCAAACCAGAACAAATAATGGTATTAATAAGAAAAGAGGTTGATTGGTTATTTTCCCCTAGATAGGGGAAATAAAATGAATTGATGTAAAAGTAAATTAAATTCGAGATGGAAATCACAGTATGAAAAGCACTTGGACTCTTAATGCACATTAAGAAAATGGGAAAGCATAACAAGGCAAATCATTTTCCCCAAATCCGCTGGCCATGGGATCTATTCCAGAAATGGTTATTTCCTTGGCCCATAGTAGACTGATCCATCAGCCCGAGTAGGCCTCAATCCTCGGATTCTCCACAGAGTTCTTGATCGCTCAGCAAGGCAAAACGCTCTTTTTGACACCTTATGTGATAAGGGGCCTTTCTTTTTTCGTTGATTAACATACAATTAGCATTCGCTCCAAGAACCCAAATATTTTTTCCTGCAGAAAAAAGTACTTTGATCAATATAAAAAGGCACATTTCCAGCCACGTTTCCAGAGGAGTTATTGTTATTGCCCGATTTGCATACTATCATTGTTCACCGCTTCCACTTTACATGCACGTGCCTGCTGTCTTCTTCTTGTAAATCTTTTCGTCAGTGTCACGTCAACCCAAACCAGGACTTCTGTGTCAACACGTCACGAGCACTTCCCCTGCACAGATCTTATATCGCATATAGGGTCAAAATATGTAGCGGTCAAAGCCGACCAACTGCAGGCCAAAATGCGCCAGTATTTCGTATTCATACTGAAATATTTCGACAATCCATCATCTCCGTTTCGTAAAGGAGCCCCTCTTTTGTTCTGTTATCTGCAACATTATGTCTCTGCTTTCAAGGTTGTTCCACAGAATCTGCATGATATGTGCTGGTAAACAAGCCCGTGCATCCACTAAAAACCAAAACAGTTTGCAAAGGACGCCGCAACACGCTAGTTAACGGTTCATTACTTTCTTGCTGTCTTCCTGTACATGGTAATTCTCGCGTAAATAAATTCCGCAGCTGACAGGACCGAACATGATCTGCTAAATCACAGAGAACTGCACGAGCATGTTCTTTTTCCAACAATAATGTTAGAACACTTGTATGTTACATAGATATTACGTATGAAATATATCTATCCTTATATATAACTCCTCATATATATATATATATATATATATATATATACACATTTCCTTGTTTATAACCAACGTAATATGATAGGATTAAAATGAAAAAACACAGCGTTCATTTATTAAAAAAAAAAATAGACATTTATGGGACATTTATATTATGAATAATATAACATTTTATCTTTAACAGAAGCTGCTACAATAGTTATTTTTATGTGTCACACTATTATATTATTATGACCAATTATATCGATGTTGTAGTTATTATTTGTATAATAATAATAATAATAATAATAATAATAATAATAATAATAATAATAATAATAATAATAGTGATTAAGTTATGGTTCTGAGCGGTAAACAACAGTTAAACTACTCTACTGACTACTGTTATTTTTTATTATTTTCGTAAAACCTTGTTTGTAAAATGTGTTCAAATTGTCAAGGATGTTTACAGTATTTTTATGGTTTACATCACAACCGTCGAACTGAGTGAAAGTGTTCACTAGGCAGTCTATCTATCAATCTATCTATCTATCTATCTATCTATCTATCTATCTATCTATCTATCTATCTATCTATCTATCTAT
>JBBPDE010000083.1:21989769-22002377 GCA_037974605.1 Nannopetersius ansorgii | reverse complement strand
GGATTTTGACGCCAAGAAAACGTTGCATGCAGCGTTTATTTGACGCTGTCCGAACGCGCAGCCGGCCGAGCGCCGGTGCTGAACGCCCGCGTGGACGCTTTGATTTGCTTCAATGAGCAGAAAAACGGGTGACATTCAATAGGCGCTCACCTTGAGTCACTAACGCCAGAAAAACGCTGGGGTCAGACGTCCATGTGAACGAGGCCTTACTAATCAGCAAGCTGCAGCTATTTACCTTGAAAGCAGCGCCTCCGTGGATGATAGACTTGATGAAGATGCCCAGGTCCTCTCCGGTCTCTCTTGACTTGTTGCCCTTTAGGCTGACCCCCAGGCCAGCGGAGCCGGAGTCGTTCAGAGGAACCTCGAACATCAGCTGCTCCCGACCGTCCTCGGCTGTCAGCGGTCCTGATGGCTCTCCTTTCTGAAACAGAGAAACACATACATTACCATATGCACCACAGCAACAACCCTAGGAACCACCAAAGTTACTACAGCAACCAGTTAGAAACACCTTAACAACTTCTTTTGACAGTAACCAACTAGTAACACTAATCAAAAAACCCAGGATACTATAGGAATCCTCCAGCAACCCTTTTGTAACCACCTGAGATACTACAGTAGCCACCCTAGCCAGTTAAGACACCACTGCGTTCACCTAACAGAATCCTTGTAACAAACTAATATATCCTTGCAACTACCAAGATCACCTAATAACCACCTCAGATAAACAGCATAAAGAATTGTTTTTAATGTGTGTGTGTAATGTGTATAATGTTTTTTAATGTTATATTTTAATAGCACCAAACAACTTAAAACACCAGAGTAATAGTCTGGCAACACCCTAGTAACCACCTGGGACACTACAGCAAAAGTATAGTTTCAACTTCCAACACTAATTTGAGACCAGGGGTATATGATCCATTATGTGCACAATCATAGGTAATGAGGCAGTTTTTTCAGGAGCTTAGAGTTATAACTTATATGCAGTTATACCGAAGACACACAATGAGAGATTCAGGGCAACTTCCACATTTCATGAGAGTTTGATAGAGTTTGATGTAAAAGTAAGTCAACATTATCTGTGTGAAGTAAATGGAAGCAGGAATTCAATAAGACAGTTAGAAAAGAAAAACACTACAATGTGTAAAACATTAGATACATCTACAAGTAAGTGTTTATAACAGAAAACACCTTTGGAGATTTTGTGGTCACTTAGAGGCACGTCCCACATATTTTCTGGATTTATGGAAAGATATCAATCAGGAATAAAATCCAATTACTTCTTAAGGAGGTGTTGGGATACTCCTAGCCTATGTGCCACATTATATCTCGGGAACATTTCAGAAACATTTAAAATATAAATATAGTTTTCCCACTTATGAAGAATTGAAAGATCAGTAATTTTCATCACCGGTACACCTCATCTGTGAGAGACAGAATAAAAAAAAAAAATGCATGATTTTTGAATAATTAATTTTATTGCATAAGATAAGTATTTGATCACCTACCAACCAGCAAGAATTCTTGCTCTCACAGACCTGTTAGCCCTTCTATCCTCCACTCATTACCTGTTTTAATGGCACCTGTTTGAACTCGCTACCTGTATAAAAGACACCTGTCCACACACTCAATAAATCAGACTTCAATCTCTCCAATAGGGGCAAGACCAAAGAGCTATCTAAGGACCCCAGGGACAAAATTGTAGACCTTCACAAGGGCTACAGGACAGTAGGCAAACAGCTTGGTGAGAAGGCAACAACTGTTGGCGCAATTATTAGAAAACGGAAGAAACTCAAGATGACTATCAATCTCCCTCGTTCTGGGGCTCCATGCAAGATCTCGCCTCGTGGAGTTTCAATGATCATAAAAAGGTAAGGGATCAGCCCAGAACTACATGGGAGGACCTTGTCAATGACCTGAAGAGAGCTGGGACCACAGTTTCAAAGGTTACTATTAGTAACGCACTGCTCCGTCATGGATTAAAATCCTGCAACGCGCGCAAGGTCCCTCTGCTCAAATCCTCACATGTCCAGGCCCGTCTGAAGTTTGCCAGAGACCATCTGGATGATCCAGAGGAGGCATGGGAGAAGGTCATGTGATCAGATGAGACCAAAACAGAACGTATAAACTCCATTTGCCATGTTTGGCAAGGAAGAAGAAGGATGAGTACAATCCTAAGAACACCATCCCTACTGTGAAGCATGGGGGTGGAAACATCATGTTTTGGGGGGTGGGGGGTCTGTGAAGGGGACGACTGCAGTATATTAAGGAGAGGATGAATGGGGCCATGTATTGTGAGATTTTGAGCAACAACCTCCTTCCCTCAGTCAGAGCACTGAAGAGGGTCATGGCTGGGTCTTCCAACATGACACTGACCCGAAGCACACAGCCAGGAAAACCAAGGAGTGGCTCCGTAAAAAGCATAACATGGTTCTGTAGTGGCCTAACTTAGGTGTAAAATAGACATTGTGATATTTTGTTTAAAAAGTACTATGTGCTTTTTATGACAGTGTTTATAGGCATCGATTAGCAGAACGAGAAGAGCTTGGTGTTAATTTCATGACTAGAAAACCTTTGGACAGTTATCACACAACAAACATCTCTGCAGACTGTTCTGTTCGGCTGTAAAAAAAAAAAAAAAAAAAACCTCTCAAAAGGTCAACTGGTCAAGGCATCTTCAATCCTATCACACAGTTAGGGTTGGTAATTGTTTTGTTTGGTAATTGTTTTGCAACATGCAGCAGCGGTGCTTAGAAAGACCACAAACATAAAGAAACCAAAGAGGAACCAGGACTGGAGGAGGAGATGATTGAAAAGACAAAAAGTGAGAATGTGAGCTGTAGGTAAAAGACTGGAAATGTGTGGTGAAAGGACAACGTATGGGGGAAACGGTGCATTAATATACGAAGAGAAAGAGGAGGAGATGGAGCAGAGAGGGAAAAGGGCAAGGGGGGGGGGGGTGGGGGTCCTCCATTGGAACATGAAAGGAAGTGCGAGATCATGAGAGCGTGCCATTTCAAAAGGAAACATAATAACCTTTTTAAGGGCCTCATTTAGGAAGGAGGTTGGGGTGGGGGGTGTGGAAAGTGTTTAAGACTAATAACCCATCCTTTTTCTCGACCTCTTTTCATTCTTCCATCTCTTTTTACCTTAGTCGAGTCTATAGATGTGAGCAAAATGACCCCGGATCCATAAGCGAGAGATTTTGTTCTCAAAATGAAAAGGCGATGTGGTGAAAAAAAAAAAAGGACAGCAAGATGGTGGAGATGAAAGAGAAAAAGTGAAATGCCCGTTATTAAATGGGAAATGGTGGCCAGTCATGAGCGCTTTGTAGCCAGGGAAACTGCCCATTAATGAGAGCACTCCATTTTGTTGATGTATTCCCTTCAGAAATTGGAGAAAAGTGCAGAGTGAATTAGAAAATGAAAAGCTAGCAAATCTTAATATAAATGTGCTTTGATCCCTATCTTTCACTCACCAAAACTTCCACGGGAAATGCATTAGTGGAATTAATTGCCACTAAGTCGGTCACCTAGTGCTAAACCAAGAAGACCACCTTTGTTTGAAAGAAATGTCACTTGGCTGTTCTCTTCATTTATCAGAAACCACAGTTTCTTCAGACTTCAGACAAAGAAAGTATATATTCTTCCTCCTTTAAAAAGGCGACCACAAACGCGAGGCCTGGGAAATCCCTCAGGAACACGAGGCTCTTTAAAGTTTATCATCCTCGCTGCCAAACTCTTCTCTTATCTTGACAAGTGTCAAAGCCAGAGCTGAGCAGAGGGAACGGATTAACTGTCAGTGTGTGTGAGGAGTTGGACAGTCGGACTTTAGCAGAAGACCAAAAGACAGCGGGAGAGCAGTGCCTCTCCAAGAGCTCTCCAGAGGAGAGGAGCGAGGAGGAAAATAATGATTAAGATGGTATGGGCGAATGCATGAGCATCATCTTCTAAACATCTGCAGCCTTGCAGAGTTTAGTCCTAACCCAAAATGAGGGACCATGAGGGAGTTCCGGACATGTCTACAAGATAAGGGTTAAACATTATGGCAATAAATGAATTAAAGCATACTCTTCAATGCATGGATGCCTCTGGAGTTATAGTGTAATATAATGTAACACTAATGCAAAAAAAATTGATAGGGCCTCAGCTTTTCAGGCCTGAAGAACAGATGTAGATTACTTGAGTACTGATGTATGCCGCTCTGGATAATACATAAATAACATAAATGCTGTGAACGTAAATGTCCATGTAAAGATTACGAGTTTCTCTGTAATAAAGACTTTTCTCAGACACTAAAGGCTGGTAGTTCCTCGGAAACTACAAACTTAGAAGGATGCTAAAGGTCTCAGGCACTAGCTCCTCAGACACTAAAGTTAATACTTCCTTAGACAGTAAATTCTAGTAGTTCCTCAGACGTTACGTTATTCTTTATCCTGGTCTTGGGGTACACATGTTGTTTTACGTTCTCTAGACATGCGATCCAACTATTCAGCTAATTGGGCTTTTTCCTGAGGTGTACTAGATGTAAACTGGAGAAATACTAAACTATGCAGGGCAGAGGCCTACACAGAACCAGTGGTCTAGTTAAAAACTATTCTGTTTCACAGGACGGCATAACTTATAAGTATGGCTTTAATATTTGAAATACCGAAAAAGAAATGCATCTACATTTGGTTAGAGCTGCATGGCATGGCAAAGGATGAGAGAATAATACAAATATGAAATGATAAAGCAGACAGAAGAAGAAAGAGGAGCCGAAAAGTGTATCTGTGTGAGAGAGTGGTAGGATAAGAAAGAAGAAAGGAGTCAAGTGTTGCTGGACATTCCAAGCAAACAAACCCCTATCTTACCGAGATCTAGAGCGAACAGAATGAACAAGAGAAGGCCAGCAATGCCCCAAGGCATCTAGCCTGAGAAACTGCATTACTCACGCCACACAACAGGGGAACTGTTGGTGAGCAGGATCTAGCTTTGGGTCCTGCGGAGAATTACAATCTGACCAATGTTTCTCCCTCCGAAAAACAAGGCACAACCCTGGTGGTCCTGTCAACACTCGCACCAGAGATCCCACAAGGAGATTTCTCCAGGGTCTGCAGGCAGCCACTTTCACACACACTTTGATACACAACGTGACCGATTGTTTATACCAGACAAAGCATTTGTATAAGCTGTGAAAGAGGTGGCATTGAAGAGCGCAAATATCTTATGTAATGTCATATCTGCTTATGTTAGATTGGAGTGCCAGGAACCCACACCCTGCGCAGACTTCTGTGCTTCGTGGTGGGAAAAATGAAACCAGGATACAGAATGCTTTACTGCAGTTCCAGCTTAATAAAGTACAATTAAGAATAGTAGACCTGTTTATGAAAAGGGAATAGGGATAGTAGACTATCTGTTGATGAATAATCTGTAGATATCCTCTAACCCAGTGGTCAGTTTCTGAACCTAGAAACACCTTTGTTTGAATATTCTAGGGTGTTGGACCACTCTTAAAACGATACTGAATGGTTAGAGGGGGATTCACAAATCGGGAATATATTGCTTATATGTAACTAGCATTACAGCTACAATCTGTGGACCTATAAGGAACTCATTAGATGGTCACTGAGTGTAAGTACAATATATGGGTTTATATCAGACTACTGGAACGAGAGGCCTAACCACAAAGTGCACCGTCCACCAATAATCTGGTTATACATTAAAAGGTAGATTTAAAGTATTCATGAATGAGACCTTGAAGACAATGGGACGGATAAGCGCCTTTCACTCAAGACTTAGGAAGAGGAAATGTGACAGACTCTCCAGTGACCGTGGCCCCACTGAAAGCAGCAGAAACAGGGTATATCCTTTAGTGTCCTTTTTAGTGACCAAGACTGAAGACTCAAGGACACAACAGCCGCAGGTCACAAGTTGCTTTCCTGTGGGACGTTCTGGACTTGGGCGAGCCACCTTTGGGCCATGTGCAGCCTGACCCCTCACCCTCTCCGCTCACAGAGGACCTAGTGTCCACATGGACTCACAACAGTGTCTGAAAAAGCTTCAAAGCAGCAAAACCAACAAAACAAAGCAGCATTAAAGGAAAAGTTGTGCAGCGATTTTAATCTAAGCAGTTCAAAGCTAATGTCACCACTGAAAAAATACCAGAAATTGCTTAGTTTGTGAAAAGGGTTTCTTTAAATGTCAATGATGATGATAAGACCAAAACAGTACATTGACAATAGTACAAAACAACTGATTTTAATTTCAAGCTAATGCTGAACAATGCTAGCTATGCTAGCTTCCCTTCATGTTGGCTGCATAAGCCACAAAACATGGTTGCAATTAACCAATGAATTAACCAAAATGTCTGCTGTTTATTAGCTTAACCTTGCACTAATAAATATGTGAAAAATTAAACCTTTCCAACAAAAAGGCAATCCAAACTATGGAGAATGCATAAGAGCCCATGAAACCATCCCACGATACCAAATCTGTGCAGAGCCCTCTTGGTCGTCACTTATCATCACCACTCATTTTCCTAGCCATTGTTGCTCATATCATTATTGTTTAACAATGACAAATCTATTTCAGATCAAGGCACGGTATAAATATTTTAACAGTCTGGGGCCATCTTGATGTCTGAACTGCTTACGAAGAGATGAGTAATGGATAAGTCTCTAAGGCTGGGGACCGCTAGGCTAGTCAGCATCTTCCATGTCTCTCGATGTGAGCATTTGTGTGTGCGAGAGACATATTCGGCAGGATATCCAGTCATTAACACATCATCCCGTAGCCCCCCAGAGAGGCCCGTGCACACAAACAAAGCTCTAACTCTGTCAGCAGGCCTCAATAACCCACAAACCCCACTCTAAGCCACAGACTGGCTTCCATTCGAGGCTGAAAAAGATACAAAACATGCTTCCCGGATGGGTGTGGGCTGTCTGTGGAGCTTCCTTCCCCAATATCTGCTGTCTGTGGGACCCTCTGAGCAGGTTAAATGCCTTGTACCAAAAAATCAAGAGTGCCTTTAGCCTAAATATAGTCGGTCAGCTAGGCCAGCGATGATGTCAGATGGCTGCTTCTTGGTTTGCACTGAAGCTAAAGGCTAATGTAGATAGCAACAAATAGATAGGTAAAAGGTAAAGGGGACATCCGGCTGACGCTCTTGTCCAGAGCAACTTAAAATCATCAGTTACAAGGACAGTCCCCCCGGAGCAGCTGAGGGTTAAGTGTCTAACCCACTAGGCTACTACAACCCTGAATAAATGCTTTTTAGCAATTAGCATCATGGAGGCTACGTGCCTGAATCTTCTCAATGGGCTGCAAGATACAAAAAAATTATCGGTTTGCGATTATAAAGCTACATATTGCCATTGCAATGTATTTCAAAACATTAAAGGGGTCGTATCATCACTGTTCTGGAATTAAAGAAGATTAAATAATGTAAATATTGTTCAAGTTTCACATCTATGCAGTTCATAAACTGCATTTTCATAGCATTTGTGATACGACATATTTATAAATACCTGCTTATTTAAAGGCTGTGATTGATCACAATCTCACAAGAGCCTCCGGTTAGAGGCTCTTTTGCATATTGGAGTCTTCTGTAGCGGAGAATATATTGTGCAGCCCTACTCAAAGCTACATTCGGCTTGCAGCTCTTGTTCAGAACTAAAGCCGACGTTTTGCTAATGATCAGCGTCCAACAATTAGCTTGCGCAAAGCAGGTCCGATTGGACAAACTGCTTCTGGATTACACCAGACATCTGCACAAAGATGAACAAGGCCAAAATGGATGTTTCCTTTACGAATTTGGTCCAGACATCTGAACAACGTAAATAGCAGGTGATGTGACAGAAGATGCTTCATCATTATGTCCTTTTATATATCACTGAAAACTCTCTCATTCCTCTCCCAAAGCCAACCAAAGTACGTAATTTCGCCTGTCGCTGCATTTCTGCCACGAAAGAAGTCGGAACGCTAACCCAAGCTGAATTAGAATGAGGAGGAAAATAGGGGGATATATTTTTTTCTTCCACTTCATGAATACTGATCTTCCTGCAATGGGTTCGCGGAAGCCTTTCATGGCACGTAGTTGTGCTTCGGGAGGCTGAAGATTAATAAAGGGACAATTTGAGTGTTGTGTACAGGCTTTGGGAATGCAGCTGTTCCTTTGCAGGAGAGCTCAGAAGCACAAGCCCCTCGCAGAGTCAATAACACGACAGCCTGGAACCGAAATAAACCCAGGGTGCTCATAATTTAGAACAACATTATGTACTTGAGGATAAAACTGTATACTGCAGTTTTAAAGCAAAAATCAGTTTTCATACAGGATGAATGAAATGATGTATAGCCAGAAAGGAATTAATAACAGAGCTACATTTTAAGACCATTAGTGTTTTTCCATTGATTTAATTTATTAGTAGGTCACTGGTTATGAATGAACAACAACGAACAAGGAATGAATGTAACATCATGCCAGCTGTAACCTACCAACTTCCATTAATGTTAGCCCCTTCAGAATGTTTTGTAGATCTTAAATGTATAAGGTGGCAGATTTCATTTCAGTTGTCATGTTTATTTTTTAAAAATAAGAATAACAAATAAGAATAATAAACCTTAAACATAGCATAATAATGTTTAAGGTTATGAGTTATGAGCTACGGATCTTTTGTGATTCTGGGAACAGTGGTCAAAAAGTGCCAGCATACAAAGCACTAGCGGAGTTGGGCACTAGTGTAGAAGCACAGTTGAAGTTGATGTTACCTGATGTTACATGTTACATGAAATAGGCCCTCCATCAAAAGTTTGGGGACAAAAGGCAACTTTTCAATTAAGTGATTGGCTATTGGGTATTATAAAAAAATATCTGCAAATGATTAAAACAGCTGTGGGTACATTTAGCGCCAGCACATTTTTCATTGTAATACTGCCAATCAAGAGTAAATATTGAGACTCTTCTTGGTTGAAACACCTGAAAGGTTGCTGACAGGAGCTGACGTCACATGCTATGCCAAGGCTGACCATTCCAAATGTCAAATGTGAAATCATCCTCCTAAAACCTGGCTGAAATGATAATTAACAAGCAAACTGTCTCTGAATGTCTGTCCACTCCCTCAGAAAAAAATCACAATCAAACAAAAAAGGCAGCATGAAGTTTCTAATATACAGTAATAAAGAACATGTGCCAAAGCATTGTCTGACTGTTGGCTCCATCACTGGGAGATGTTCGATCACTAGTGATTCGTGGCAGAGGAGTCCGAGGCCGCAGAATTTCTCTGGATGGAGAGGCTGTTCTTCCCTCTCCCACCACCACACAGGACAAAACACAGACATCTGTTAGCTAAAACTCACAGTCAAGGCTCTCCTCCAAGCATGCTGAAGCTGTGTTAGCAGCCAAAGGAAGCACAAGCTGGCATTCCCCTTCTAAGTGTGTCATGGGGATACAGCTGTCAAATAAACAGGTCAGTTGGACACGGGTGGCAAAATGAAAAAGGTCTATGTAAGGTCTAAATGTGCAGAAATCGGGGTCAATACATTTTCCCAAACTCTGGGGATTTTATCAAGTCTGCTAGGACAAAGACATTGTCGGTGAAGATACTGCAGCCGCTATGTTAAGAAAGACAGGGTGACTGTGTCACATTGCTGAAAATTGAAATATGTTTTTTAAAAAAGTTTTAACCAGCAGTGTGTGTGTATGTGTGTGTGTGTCAGTGTGATAAGTGTCTATGTTTATATTGAGGACTTCTGACTTTGTGACAGGCTGTGTGGAATATGTTCATATGACTTCAAACATCTTGTAGAGGAAGCAATGCAGGTGAGCAGGGCAAGGACTGTTTTGTTGTCTCGGCTGACGTGTTTATAGCTGGGCTGTTTGAAAGCTGGAGTGTTTGATGAGCTGAGAAAGGGGGTTTGAATGAACTGCAGATAGACAGAGACACAATGAAGGGACGTGGGTCTGTTTCCGGGGTTGAGGGATATAGGGGCTTCTGGGGGGGGGGGGGGGGGGGGTTCGTTGTGCTGAAGGGTAAAAAATAGAGAGTAGGTGGGACAGAAAAACACAGAAGGGCTTTCAAAAAGAGGTCAGAAAGCCACAAGCCTCTGCACCAACATCTGGCAGAGGTGGTGGGCCAGCATGCCCCACAGCTTCCTGTTGGACGGCTGGTCGTGCACACGACTTCCTGTCAGGAGCTGAATCAACACATCCCAAATGAGTTGGGGAGTGGGAGTCGGGAGGAGTGGGTGTCGTGGGGGCACAAACCCACCCAACCCAGACAGGATGTAAACTTTTGTAATTATAAATGAATGAAAAAAGAAAGAAAAAAGAAAGAAAGAAAGAAAGAAAGAAAGAAAGAAAGAAAGAAAAAAAGAAAGAACGAAAGAAATAAAGAAAGGAAGGAAGAAAGAAAGAACAGAGACAATAAAGACAGAGCGATGAGGAAAGGACTCACCAGCTCTCTGGGAAGAAACAGCTCTTCTTGTCTGGTTACGACCAGTGATACAGTCTCTCCCAGCTTAGTGCTACGTAGCATAGCCACCAGCTCTTCCTGTGTATGGCCAGCAATGTCAACTCCATTCACCTGCAGGAGGGACAGAGACATTGTTTTGGACAGAAGTGACACTGAGAAAGAATTACAGGACGGAAGAGAAGACATACAAGCTAACAAATAATAACTCTACTAGCAGAAGTAGCCTGTCACAGTTTATGAGTGAACGGAACCTGTTTGTCTCTCCTCATGAATGATTAATATGGGATCTTTTAAAAAAAAAAAACAGTGCTGCAGAGAATAAATAAGCGCAAGACACTGAAAAACCTCACCTCCAGTATGCGGTCCCCAGACTGCAGGCGACCATCTTTCACAGCAGCTCCACGGGGCAGGATACTCTTGACCAAGATAGGGCCTGGACCATGCATAGAGGAGTCTCTGGTCACCACAGTGAACCCAAGCCCTTCTGCACCTGCAGCAAGGGACAAGGAATGGGACTTTCAAGTCTGAAGACATTTTCATTTCCTCACTGATGCACCTGGGCAAATAACTGCTAAAACTGACAGAAATTAGTCTCAGAACAAGAGTAAATGGGGATCACATGAGGTCAAGGACACCAACAGGATTATGGTGTGTTTCTTCAAAAACAGGTCTATGCAAGATCTATGGTTACAACAAGACTATGGAAGGTCTTTAGAATAATTTTACAGATGGTCTATTGAAGTTTAATGTCATTAACAGGACCATGGAAGAAATAGAGCACTTGCAGGTCTAAGAAAGTTAACTAACAGGACTACAGAACCTTTATGGCACTGACAGGACTTTGGAATGTCTATTGGACTAACAGGTCAAAAGAAGGTATATGTCACCTACAGGTCTATGGGAGATCAATGGGAAAGGTCTATGGTGGATCTATGGTGGTGATGGGCATATGGAATACCTATTGCACTTACAGGTATGCAGAGGTCTATGGTGAAAATAAGTCCTCAGAAGATCTATGGTGATAAGAGGTTTCAGCACAGTCTATGGTGGTAAGTTCTATGGAAGATTTGAAGGGTCTATGGAAGAACTATGTTTCTAACAGTATTATGGAAGGTCTATGGTGTGAACGGGAATATGGAAGGCCTATAGAAGGTCTATGGTTCCAACAGGTCTATGTTTCTAACATTTTAATGGAAGGTATATGGTTCTAACAGGACTATGGGAGGCCAATAGAGGGTCAATAGAAGGTATATAGTTCTAACAGGACTATAAAATGTCTATGGTTCTAACAGGACTATAAAATGTCTATGGTTCTAACAGGACTATAAAATGTCTATGGTTCTAACAGGACTATGGAAGGCCTATTGAAGCAATATGGTGCTAACAGAATTATTGAAGGCCAGCATTTACAAAAAAAAAAAAAAAAAAAAAAGGATATTTTGTTTTTTCTCAAATGCATGTCTCAGGCCTGAGGACCTCACCTGACGTGCAAGGAGCTGGCCCAGTATACTCTCTGCCAGGGGGTCTTTTCTGCATGCTGAATGGGCATAAGGGCACTCTCGTCTGCTGAGCAGTGTTTAAGCTATTGGTCACCCTGAAGGGGTGTGAACGCCCCCGTTTCTGCCGCTGCACACTGATAAATGTTTTCTTATGGGGATTAGACAGGTCTGCGCTTTAATTTCACACGCCAGCACGTTCCAGGGGGAGCAGAAGAGATGGTGAAAGCGGGATAGTCAGAGTGGATGGATGGAGTGATGGGGTAGAGAGAGAGAGAGAGAGAGAGAGAGAAAGAAAGAAAGAAAGAAAGAAAGAAAGAAAGAAAGGCCAGGGAGGGAGACGGGGAGAGAGAAAGGGTTTGTTGGAAAGAGATTAGCAGAGGTGCAATAAAAAGAAAAATGAAAAGAAAGGAAGAGGGGGGTAAAATAGAGAAAAAGGAATAGAGAAAAGGGAAGAATAGAAAAAAGAGAAGAAAAGAAAAAATGGAAAGAAAATGGAAAGAGAGGCTTAAGGAATCATCCTAAGAAACATTCCCCATGACTCTGCTATCCCCAAGGGCACATATGATTATTGAAGCTAAGGATAGCTCACACACACACACACACACACACACACACACACACACACACACACACACACACACACACACACACACACACAC
>JBBPDE010000083.1:21962834-21974927 GCA_037974605.1 Nannopetersius ansorgii | reverse complement strand
TAGAGAACCTCTTGATCTAGCAGAGACACTGCAAACACACACACACACACACACACACACACACACAGACAGACACACACAGACAGACACACACACAGACACACACACAGACACACACACACACAGACAGACACACACACACACACAGACAGACACACACACACAGACAGACACACACACAGACACACACACAGACACACACACACACACACACACAGACAGACAGACAGAAAAATAAACACACAGAAAGACAGACAGATAGATTTAAAAAAAAAAACAGATAGATAGACAGTTTATGGAATCCTCTGCAGTTTTAACACTGTTTCTATTTACATACAAAGCAAGCCAAAACTTTTTCACAGGCCAAATTTTCTATTGTTTTATTCTCTGGGTGTGTTAAGTTCAGCAAATAACCTGTAACTGTGCATCCGTGTGTGTTTGAGGTCTAATCTAAATGTGTGCTATTTGATTCTGGATGTTCTAGATCTCAGAAATCACCTCCAGCTCGGTTCATCATCCAGGAACACTGCTCTGTTTATATGTCCTACTGACTGAAACGCAGAATTAAAGTAGTTTTAGATAATGTTCCATAACCAAACTGGTTTTATCGGAACGTGTGTGTGTGTGTGTGGTTGTGTGTGTGTGTGTGTGTGTGTGTGTGTGGTCAGTCTTCTCTCCACATTGCCTTGTTTTCTGTGTAAACCAAAAACTCATATGAGCCGAACAACTGACTCACTAGACAGACAGACAGACAAATACATGAACAGACAGACAAGATATAGGCAGATGGACAGAGAGACCGACAGCTGGACAGACAGACAGACAGCTGGACAGACAAACTGACAGCAAGACAGCTGGACAGACGGACTAACAGAGAGACAGTTGGACAGATGGACTGACAGAGAGACAGCTGGACAGACGGACTGACAGAGAGACAGATGGACAGATGAATGGGCAGAGAGACAGAGCACATTCCTTAAACCTACACTACTTTCATATTCCCAATGTTCCCAACGATCTCCCACATGGACTATTAAACCATTTCAGACAGTAACACACACACACACACACACACACACACACACTGATATTATTACATGTGTGAGGACATCCAACTGCCTGGTGTAACAAAACACATAAACTTAACCGCTGTGACCAAAGACTAATCTCACGACTGGTGTTTTTTAGAACGTTTGCTTTCGACGAGCAGTAAAATGTCCCAATTTCTACACATTTTCCTGTATTCCTACACACGTGAGGACATTTGCTCCTCAAAAAGTGACATGTACAAGCTCACACACTTTACCAACGAACTCTTGTTGACAGCTTGTGGTCACGTGACGCAGACCGGGAGCCCCACCCCAACCCGGCAGGTGCAGCTTTTCCAGACACGAAATACATAAATATATAAAACTTTAAAACAGTTCAAACACACACTTCCAAACCGAAACAAGGAGTCGAGCGAATAAAGAAACAGTAGAAAACAAATAAGTGGGAGAAAAAACCGTCACCTGCTCCACAATCTTCTTGTATCTCTGGGTGGCTTGGTGCATAAGGTCCCTCACCATCCAGCCGTCCTTACACGGCACGACCACCCGGGTCTCTCCGAAATTTACCGTCACCTTCATCCCGCGGGGCGAGGAGACACTCGGAGGCTCAGAGAGTGACTAGGCTTCTCTTTTTACAGGACAGGCGGGAGAACGGGTGTCTTCTCGGAGCGACCTCCTCGACAACAGGTGTGGCATGGGGGCAGCCCAGGTGAGCAGCTCCAAAACCAGAGGCTTCCCTCCTTCTCCGGGGGTTAAAGACCCCCCTTTTCTCTTCTAAAACCTCGAAACTGTCGCCAGAGACGCTCTGTTCGGAGTTAGTTGAGTTTTATCGTTAGAAAACGCTACAAGAGAAAGTGCTGGCAGGTTTCTCCTTCTGGCAGGTCCTGCTCTTCGCCCCCTGCTGTCCACACTTCAACCAGGAAGCGCAGCACAGCTCAGTCTCTGCTCTCCTCTGCTGGAGTCCACTGTCTAACCCTTGGAGCGTTTTCCAGCTGTTTGCAGTCAAAAGAACGCCACAAAGGGGAAACCTGGAGAAACGTGTCTCACTCAGACATAAAGAAAAACGAACATTAGTTGCTAAAGTAGAGAAATGTCTGGGTTCTGCGCTGTCAGAATGTAAACACAAACAGTTCTCCACAAAGAACAGGCTGGAGGAGCTTAAAAACATCCTCCACACTCCCTGAAGTAAAGTGGAGCCTCGATCAGAAGTGAAAGTGGCCACAAAAAAACAACAGTGTAAAAAGCCTCCTTATGTGTTTTTCTGGAACTTCTCATCCGACCGGTTTCTGGCAGGGCAGTGGAGTCTGCTGTTTTTCCTGGAGGTCTTTTAGGTCTAAAGGCAGTTTCTGAAGATCAAAAGTGAAACAGTGTGGCACTCCAGGTCCTAACCAAGCCAAATACCCCAAAAAGAAGTCATCAGGGCTGAGAAAATTATGAACAGTAGTAAAAGTATTGGTAGTGTTCGTAAAAGGACACTTCCACTAAAGAAAAACGTGTGCTTTATACCAGCCTTACTGTAAGAAAGAACCCCTTCTGATGATGCATCTTGAAGGTGGAGGGAACTCTTGAAAAAGCACAGCTCCTTTAGGTGGATTTTGGGAGATGGGTTGTTTAATAATTAATTAATTAATTAATTAATCAATCATTCATTAAACCATTCAGTCAGTAGCAAATGCAGACAAAAGCACAATTTACTGCTTCGAAGTCAAATATCTTACAGCATTGTTTCCCAAAGCGTGGGATGCAAGTACTTTCTTTCTCTTTTTCTTTCTTTCTTTCCGTCTGTCTTTGGTATTTTATTCCTTTGTTTGTTCATTCATTCACTAACTATCCAGCTGTTACAGAGGGAAGCTCCGTTTAGTGACAGAAAGCCAAATATCTTGCAGCAGTTCCTCCCTGGTGGGCCGTGAAGGTGCTGGAGATTGACAGTGTGAAGTTGTTTACAATCTTTCTTTTTTTTTAATTTTCCAAAAGCCATGGTATTTAAATGACACACTCTTCTCCATCCATCTGACCTAGTTTTGAGCTTAAATGTGGGCTGCAGAAGATTTTCCGATGTCAGATCAGGCTGCAGCATCCTTTAGTCTGGGGCTGGCTGTCTTCAGGACATCACTACATTAAATAGAATGAATTACAGAAGTGACACTTGAAAAGAGCCGGTGGCCTAGTGGTTATTTGCCCCTGTGATCAGAAAGTTGTAGGTTCGAATCCCTGGACTGCCAGTGGCACCACTGAGGAATCCTTGAGCAAGGTAGTATTCCCACACACTGCTCCCCAGGCACTGCCTTCCTGGCTGCCCGCTGCTTCACACAGTGAAAAATGTCATGTTATTCACACGGTATGCTATGGTGTGTTCATGTATGACACAAGGGCACTTTAGCCTAATTCACAATAGGGAAGGCAGTTAAATCTGATTAGTTAAAGGTACCATGACATGAACATTTCTGAGATATTTAAACCTGCTTATGGTCCTGCAGTGGCCAGAAATGGCGATATGTGTGAAGAGAGCTTTGATCATCCTGCTGTTGAGAGGACGACAGCTCTGATGGCCCGATCTAGAATTTAGCCCCGTGTGTCAAGTTATTCCAAGACGAACTCATCCAACCATGTCTTTTTGTATCTTGCTTTATGCACTGGGCCACAGTCATGCTGGAATAGAAAAGGTTCTTCCCCAAACTTTGTCCACAAAGTTGGAAGCATGGCATTGTCTAGTTCAAACCATGAAATATAGGTGTGTCCAGGACATACTGGGCAGGTAAATTTGGGCCGGCGGGGAATCCCATCAGCACACAGCCCCCAACACCCCCCACCCCCCGGAGCGGCAGCCTGGTGGGCCGGTCTTGTTCCAAATTACCCAGGCCAATTTTTAGTTCCAGTACAGCCCTGTGTGTCCCAGTTCTTTTGTCCATATAGTGTAGGAGGTCATGGTCTACAGATCAAGAGTAATTGGAGAGGGGGCTTAATTTCATTACTGTGAGGTTGCTGTGACCTCTGTAGTCCATTCTGACCCCTGTATTCCTCAGTACAGCCGACAGAGGATCTGGATATTAGTGTAACGACACCAAAAATCTTCTTAGAAACTTTCAAGCAAGCACCATTTTGACTTCAATGTACTGTCAGGATATTGTACCATAAGCCCTGTTTCAGGTCTCTGAGAGGCAAGTTGATCACATTGTGTTCCTCATTAACTTTGTACTGTATTGAAAACATGCACCACTTTCTTCTCATCCCTTAAAGTTCCTGTACAGCAGCTTCCCTTTTTGTTAATAAAAGGATTTTTATGCATTGCCCTCTATCCTTTTTGACAAATCTCAAAACAGATTTAATAGTTGTGTCTCGTTAAAGTCCAGGTGTTTGACTTCTGGGGTCAAGCACCGAAACAAGCCCTCAATTTCTGCCAGCAACCCGATGAGAGTCAGATCTTATCGTTAGCACTAAGCTAACATTTTAGGACTGGTCTAGATTATCAAACACAAGCAGCTGAAACGTCCATGCTTTTTATGAAGCTTCAAAACGTATTTTACCTTGTTTTGTTTTCATAGTGATGTATCTGGAAGTTTCTAAAGACCTTCTCAGCAATGCAACCAACGTGTGTAAAGTTTTTTCAGCTGTTCTGCATGATCAGACATGAGGATCTAAAGCTTATAAAGCGTGTCTAAAACTTCCAGAGTAGCAAGAAATCACACCCAGTGTAGGTAAAGAGAAATTACTTGTTGATTCTAATGTCAAGTATTTTGGTGGATAGTCTGACAGATTAGGTCTTCAATTCATGATTGGAGCAGTTAATAATTAAGACTTTACAAATTAAACCACTAAACTAAACTTAAAAACACAAAGGCATTTACAGCTCCAGCACTTACAACAAATATAGTGATTCTATTAGATAAAAGTGAAACAGAAGTGATAGATTTTATTATTATTATTATTATTATTATTATTATTATTATTATTATTATTATTATTATTATTATTATTATAATTATTATTATTATTATCTCGCAGTAATCATTAAGCCTTCTCTGGAAGCCTAGAAGGCCTTTTCAGGAGCAGACTGTGAGAAACCTGAACCTGACACAGGCCAGACAAATATCTGATCACATTTTCTCTCAGTTTTCCTCATATTTCAGATAATTGTTCATTGAAAAGTACAACACTGTTCCCACAGCTATCTGTGATAAACCACATATGAGAGTACTGATGCATTCTGCTCCATTCACATCTGTTCTGTGAGACTTTTCTTCTCTGTTCTATCCTGATCTACTCTATTTAATTCTATCATGCTCTTTTCTGTCCAATGCTAATTTATTGTAATGCATTATATTCTACTCAGCTCAAATCAAACATGGCTACATTCCATTATTTTATATCTATGATAATGATGTATGCTGATTAATTCTACCCTACTCTTAATCAATTATATTGTGCTATTCTGTTCTACTTTTTTCTGTTCCATTCTATTGTGTTGTATTCTGATCTGTTCTTTCCCATTCTGATTGATTATTTGGTATTCTATTCTACTCCATTCTATTCTATTCTATTCTATTCTATTGCTTTATTCTTATCTATCCTATTGTAATCGATAATATTGTGTTGTATCCTATTCTATCTTGTTCTATCTGTATTCTGTAAGATTCTGTTCTAACTTTATGGATCTAATATAATTATGCGCACTTCTGCATCTTTTACTCACAGTCTACTCTTTTTCAAAATAATTATGCCACGACTGTTCGGCCGTGTTCATAACATTAAAGCGCTTCCCAATTAGCATTTATAAAAATATCGCTTTAACGTTATTTGTTGCCACAAACCTATTCCCCTTCCACCCACATGGACTGTCCCAGCCCAGTGGAAGCACAAACCAGGCCAGATGGAGATATTGAATCATTTTAATGGCAAATAATTACTGAAAGCATTGAAATTTGTGGCACGAAGAGACCACAAGCATAACCGGCCAATAAGTGGCCCCTGTCCCCTGCTGGTGGGTCAACCCATCCCTGCAGAGATGGAATACAGACCCCACGAGCCGATTCCAGCCTCTACCATCTGCCTGGGCGACACTGCCAGCCTCAGTTTAACAATGCTTTGCCTCGATGGCCTATTTGTTCCCATTCGCAATTCCACATCGCATTTAAAGGTAGCATTAGCATAACCATTCAGGTGGAATAATGGCCTCCCGTGCTCCTTTACCATGAAAATGAAGTGGGGAAAATCTGGGAACGGAAATGTTTCTGGCGCATACGATGGCTTGTGACGGAGTCAACAGTTTCACAGCAGGCGTCGCACTCCAGTTCACGGAACACTTGTAAAACAACTGTGACAGATGTGCCAATCGTTTAAAATTGCTTAGCCCAGCACAGAGTTAATGGAGCTGATATAACTGCCCAATGACTATAACCATTAAACAACATCCCTGATGACAGCCCTCAGGAGGTGGAGAAGAACGTTGCAATTGCTTTCTTCATCTGTATTCACGACAGCCCGAAACAAAAGGCCCCCTATAAAAAACGCCAAAGCTCTCTGCATGAAGAAATGGAAATTACAGTGTGGCGTACGTGTATACGCCATATACTCACTAGGAAGGCTTCAGGAGTATCATATACCTTAAACATTCGCATTGGTGCCACAAGAAGCACAAACAAGGTTAAAGCCGATGTGCAATTATCTGGTTTGAAAAAATACCATTTTGTTCAGTTTAACTTGGCTGTGATTTGCATATATGCTTAAAATTTCTCTAATTAATATAAACACGTGTGTTTTAATGCAGACATGTCTTGCAGGGGCTAGTGGGTTCATAAAAATGTTAATCAAAGAGTTCAATCAAGCATTTGTGAAAAAATCACAAAATGATGTATCGGCCACATCGCCCAGCCGTACTGCAAAACTTTCTGAGCCTTAAGGGTCATGGGTCCCTCATGTGGAACTTCCTATTTCTAGAGTGGAAGCGTGTACTATTAAGAGGATTTATGCCACTGCAGAAAGACAAAGCATAAAGTCTACAGTCCTACAGTACACCGAGTGTCTGCTTAAAAAGAGGTCAACTTCCCAAGCCATGCAGCTAATCAGCAGTCAGCACTTCCTCTGCGATAACACACTTCTGTACACCAGCAGACCAGTCTGACAGCTTTTATAGGTTCAGACTGTTCTGGTTGTTGATGCTGATGTGTGTGAACTAGGTCATGAACAGAGTAACTGTGAGCACTCCAGTGTATCAATCCAATGAGCACTTGAAGAGCTCCTGCATGTGCTCGCATCCCCTCATTTGTTCACCATACCTACACCCAGCGGCCAGTTTATCAGAAACACCTACCATTTCCAGGCCAATCTGACTATTGCTTATCTGTTTGGCAGCAGCTAACATGTAGAACCACTATGCTGAACAAATTTTTGCCATAGGATTTTACAGATTCATTAAGATTCAACATTCAACATTCAAAGCATTTGTCATATGTGCAGTAGAAATTTTGCAGTAGCAAAATTACAGTATGAAGTAGGTCAGCTGTTATGGAGTCTCAGGGCAGTGGGAAAGAAGGAGTTGTTGCCTCGGGAATTACAGCTTTGTGCTAAATTCAGTTATGAAGTGACCTCTTTTGTCATACGAGAACACCGCACAGCCCATACTGTGAACAGCACAAACTGATTTCTTTGCATTTAGCCCATTCACCAATTGAAGCAACGGGTAGCCAGGAACACAGCGTCCATGTTATACTATCCATAAAGACCAGAGTGTGGTGCAGGGTACACAGCCCCTCCCCATATTTGCCCCTCCCTCCCTCCATTTTCAAGCCAACTGTCATATTTATTCCTAGCACCCAAAATGTCCAGTGTAGGGATAAGAATCTAAATAAAATGGCAACCCAGTGTGTTACAAAGGAAACCAAAGGAAGCCAAGCTGTTTCTCACACCTGACCTGAAGTTTTTGTGGTCAGCCATCACAACTCCTCCCATCAATCTCTCTGACAAATCTCCCATGGCCCAACCATTTAATTAGTCATCGCCTCAGACGGACACGGAGCAGCAGACATGCTGTCATTACACTTTCAGCAGACAGGGCCAAGAGTATCTTTTACTAACAGACAGAGCTAGGCCCCCTGTTTTCTTTGGCTGGTCCAGGCCGTGTTGTTCAGTGTCTGAGAAGTGAGGATGTCTTTTAATCGCTCCATCCGACAAACTGCTAGAAATCAACCATCCTGCAGCATGTTTTCAAAGAGCTATTGTCAACTGAGGGGGAACTGATGTTGACAAGGACGTCATCCTTCTGCTTCCATTCCTGTAATCACTCAAAAAAACAGCATTTACCCACTTCTGCAGAGGACGAGCACTAGGGCGCTTTCTGTGCTGAACTGATTAAAGACAGGAGGACTGATTGGTTAAGCATTGAGGTGGGAGTTGGGGTTGGAACGAAATATTTAGCTAAATCATTGACCCGAGACAATGATGCAAACCATATGCCAGCATCTGCATAGCCAAATGTATTACAGCCAAGAGCCTTGGGGGTGCGCGTTCATCCTAAATTCATTCCGTCCTTCATTTGTATCAAATCCCTGAAAGCGCTCTGACTGTGGGAAGATATATTTGGACAAGGATAATGGGATACTATATGGGATCTCTTTGATTTTCCATGTTGTAAGCTCACCAGAAAGCAGAGTGCATCAAGTCGACTCAAGCCAACGTCTTATGCAAGTGGCCTAGCTACAGGCCTGGCGGATGCTATGGTACTGGGATCACTGCATTCCAAGCCCCCGAAGGGAAGTCGAAATGTCCTTGAACTTCAAAGGAAACTCCTCACGCCATCATTCAGAGGTGGATCAGCTTCAGTGAATGGCGTAATGGTGATCCAGCCATACAGGCAGACATTTAAAGTGATTAGCACGAGGAAAAGATGCTCTCAAATCTTGAAATAGACACAACACACAATATGTCAGTAATAGGATGGATAAAGATCAAAACTGTGCTGAACATATGTCTCATAATCTCCACAGAGTCTGGACAAAAGTGGAGTTGACCAAGTTAGACATAGCATCTTTAAATGACCATTAAAAAGAATGACGTACCATGAGGCCAACTAAATTAGCGCTTGAATTTTTATGAGCAATTGGCATTGGCAGACCGGGTTGATGATGGGTTATTAAGGACTGTTTTAAAAGATTATTTAAAAAAGCTCATTGCTTCCTGGATCAGGTTGAGGTTGAAGATTGAAAATAAAATAAATAAATTACTATTTAAATTACTTGAAAATTTTTAATTACTTTAAATGATCAGCTAGCAAGTACATTATATAGCAGGTATGCTAGCTAGCTAACAAATAGCTAATTCAACATTCTGGTAAAATGCAGAAGAATATGATGGATAATTTACTAAAATCTGACACCTAGTGTCACTGTGCTACTTAGCATGGCTGCTGTTAAACAACCTGCTAGCTAGCTGTTTAAAATCCTTTTTGTTAAAATCCCGCTTTCCTTTGGACACCACCTTTACTTCGTTTTGTATACCAGACAGGTTTTTTTAACAAAAAGACTACATAAATCTGTACTGAACCAGATGCTACTGCAAGCGAAAAGAGAATGGCACTGCCTTGTATATCTTTTTTCTTTCAGTCTCCGTCCCCTTATCTGATTGCCAACATATATAAAGATGTTTTCCCTAATGACTTGTCTCATTTGTCTATCAACAAAATAGGTGTGACATGACAGATAAGCATCTTCCGTCACTTCCACTTCATGGGTGGAATTAGCCACCATTGTGCCGTCTCTCTGCTCAAGCTATGACCTTAAAGTTCATTGGCAATGGCTTAAAGTTCATCATGACTTTGTTAGCATGTTTAGGCAAGGCAGTCCGGTTCCGGGCCCAGTAACCATGGCAATAACAAACTGAGCGCTATGTTGCTAATTATCTGGCTGATTGCAGAGTATGTCTGCCATTGATTCAGGCAATTACCAGGTACAATTATAACTAAAGCAAACAAGGTGGTGGTAATTGCTGTGCTGGGCGAGACTGGGGTTCAAGCAGGCAAAGACGGGACTGTTCAAGCTGGAGGATCAGCTGGGTGCCACCTCACATCTGGCTGGTTTTTAAGTGCATGGTTCATTTAGCAGTGAGCCGCTAATTTATCAAAATGAATAGACTCATGTGTGAAGTGCAAGCATGTCACTTCATTTGGAGTCTCCAGCAGTCCTTGCTAGTTTCGCAATCAACCTGTTGCTCCTGAAGCAGCACAATAATAAGCCAATTCTCACAAGGCAAGCTTTTCCATACATACTAATGTGACTAATCATGCCCTGGTTTATCCCACATAAAGCCGCAGCAACCCCATTGACTCGCAGGATGTAATTTCCAGGTTGTTCCGAATTTACATACAGAATGCTTTTGGGCTGCAACGGAAATCTGTGGCCTTTGACAGCAATTGGCCTAGATCTCCCAGAGTGGTTGGGAAGTAAACTGGACAAATCATCTTTTCCCTCAGAGGCCTTCAGTGAAACGTAGCCCAGGTTAAAGTTCACACTTCCGGTTTTCCAAAACACTTTCTGAACGAGGCACTTGTCAAGTGCAAGGTACTTGAGACAAAGGGTTAAAGCTAAGTGGGATTGTATATTGGGTTCTACAAAACAGTCAGCAGATATGGTGCTGCATAGGCTCAAGAACCTCTCAGCCACACAGTTAAGCTGGAACTACAGTGAGAAAAGTCCTAAAAAGTGCTATAAGAAGCACGTCAAAGCTGTACAACAGCATGGACACTCAGACCAGTCTGCAACTGTGCTGCAGTTGGTCTTCTGTGAGATCGGACCAGATGGGCTAGCCTTCAATCTCCACAGGCATCAGTAAGCCTTGGACGCCCATGGTCCTGTCACCTGGTCACTGGTGCTTGGACTACTTTTGGTAAGTACTGACAACAGCACACTGGGAACACCCCAAAAGACTTTCTGTTTTGGAGATGCTCTGCCTAGACATCACATTCTGGCCACATTTCTCAGATCCTTACACTTATTTTATATTTTCAATATATTTCAGTATTTTGGTAAGAAATGTACTTTGAGAAACAATACAGACTCTCTAAAACAGAGACAACATTTTATACACCTACTAGGCCATCTGTGACTGATTTCTCCTTCAAAGCAGATGTTAAAAATAGGCTCCCCCACGCCAGAAACAAAGACAGATTTGTGAGCGGCGAGGCCCTGCAGCACAGCTAACTCTACCCTCTCTTGTTCGCCAAGCCTAAAAAGCAGAAATGACCCCTTCCTCCTCCTCCCAGGCTGATGGCAAGAGATGGAGGGTTATGCTTTAACTAGTGATAAATTGTGTAAAGTTGACTGCAGCGCTACTGTTCTCCTGCTTTGTTCCTTCCCCGAAAAGCCATCTGGCTGGGCTTCACTCTTCCTGCGAGAGGCCAATGGCCTGTGTGGCAACTTTAGGGCCCCTGGCAACATCTGAGCAAATGATCAAAGACGCTAAAGGGAACAAGAGTAAGAGATTTCAAAGCTTAACTATAACTGGTGTCACACAAACAGGAAATAAAACTAGCAGTTTATTGTATAAGTGGTAATAAATGGAAATGAATGAATGGCTTAAATGGGAGTAGTCCTTTAAGAAATCAAATTTACACAAACTCTCCCCTTATTGCACTGTAACCTTTTAGCCAAAGAGAGAGTTCTATGAATAGTGTTTAGCATATTGCAAACTGCATGTGCTACCTATAAATACGAAAATCGTTTCACTAAAACAACAATAGCCACCATTTTTAAGCCTGAAATTAGTTCGTACTGTTGTCAATATTCACTTTGTAATTTTGTGTAAGGATAAATTGTGGAAATCTGGAAATCTTTCTTCAAACGATATAACATTTACATTTGACTTTGACCACAGAGTGTCTGACTTCAGTGTAAATTCCAAGCCATGCTGGTCATACACCAGAGTTTGAACACCCAGTCAAATGACATAAAATGTGTTATAGGATGCAAGCTTGGTTTCTGGTGTTGTGGTAATAGGGGTTAATTTTTTATTTCATTTGGAATAATCTGACCAGCATTAACTGCTCTTTCAGATTTAA
>JBBPDE010000083.1:21905761-21917492 GCA_037974605.1 Nannopetersius ansorgii | reverse complement strand
ATTCTAATTAGGTTCCAATAAGCCCAAAGAGCAAAATAGAAATAAAAATGCATGTAGAAAAACAGCTCGGGCCTCAGGAGGTTAAATTAGTAAAATAATTATGAAAATAAAGCTTTATATTAAAGAACATTAGATTTTTGTTTGTATTTGCTGTGGAGCTGCCACTATCATGTCATTATTATAAAAGTAACTAGTAAACAGGGAAAGTAAGGACCACGTTACATTAAAAAAAGTTGAAACTCATTTTTTTGTGTCAATGTCGCAGCAGCTTTAATTTCCTGTTATCTAGGGGAAAAAATCGGTATCGGAAATATCTGTATCCGCCGATCACACTTACACAAAATCGGTAATCGGAATCGGCCAAGAAAATTGCAATCGCTGCATCCCTAGTAATAACCATGAATAACAAAATACTAGTCCAACATTGCAAAACAAGAATTGACATATATATAGCACCGCATTACATTAACATCGCTATACCTAAACTTGTTGGATAGTGAGCAGTGATGAGTGAGTCTCTTACCTAGCATTGATTTCAACTACATTGTATCCTGCATGCCTTGCGATAATGTGTGCCAAGGTGGTCTTCCCAAGTCCAGGTGGGCCAGACAAAAGTGCTACCTAAAGAGAGAGGCAGAGCTCTATAGAACTAAAAATACTAATGAAAAAAACAAAAAAATAAATAACCCAACACATACTGGCCAAAAATAAACTAAATGTATTACTCTCAGTGTCTGTTTGGCTTTATTTTATTCTTACCTTATATTTGGGCCGTCTGTGCTGGTCAAGCTCTGCCTCCAGTATTTCTTCAGTCATCTGGCTTTTAGTTTTGAAGCGCTGAGCTTGGTTTTGGTTCTGAGCTTTGGGAAAATTGGATCTCACTTCTGTAGCAGCTGGGCGAAGCTTTCTCTCTCTGCCAAAAACAACTGTGTCCCAAAGCTTCAGCCATTTCAACAGGCAACGATTGGTGAACTGCAGACACACAAACACACAAGGGTTATCTGCACATTAACAGAAGTGTTCGAGCTTAACACTTTTAGGCTGACCACTCAGTCTGATGCACACTGTGTTTTTGTCTTGTTTACCAGGAAGGTAGTCAAAATAAAGACCAAAAAATAAAAACCTGAAGCAGAGCCTTCAACTCTAATTTTTTATCAAACATTGTCAGTGAGGGGACCTAGCAGTGTCCCTCCCCTGAGTTTTTTTTTTTAACTTAATCGTCATGATGACCAAAAATAGCTTAACAATGAAAAATACTGTTTCTAATGTGACGATTAATTTATGGTATAAAACTTTGCTGTGTGTTTAAATGAAAAATTAAGGTTCAGGTCTCTGAGCTCTGGCTCAAGCTACTGTAATCTTAGCTGAAACACTACTGATCCAAAACACAGCAGAACAGGTTTTATTTAGGCTCCTTCCAACATCAATTACTTGACCTTGCTCTAAAGTGCATACCTATGCTTGTTTAATCAGAGCACCAGTTAGTCAGAATGGATTTTAAATGCGATGTACTTTAATGTAAGGATTGTTTGGATCTATAACCTCACATTTCTGCGCCTCCAAACCATTAGCACTTACTTCAATGCCCCAAAGTCAGGACCCTGAGCAACATACTGTAATATACCACAGTAACACACAGAGATGGCTTGAAGGTATGAAACGATTATGACCAACTCCATCACACTTAGACCTGCACATGTGGTTTCTGGTATGGTATATGACAATAGATCTAACTCAATTTCTGGCCAAACCACTGCTTAACAGGGACTGTTCAACACTCACGTCATCACTCAGTAGCTCCATATAGTGCTGTGGGGCAAAGCGGTCCACCCACAAACGAGAGGTGGACCCTTCATCAACAGAACCATCACACTCTCCAGCATCCTCTGTCTCTTCATCTCCAAGTAACGCTGGATCTATGCCACTAAGTAGAAAGATAAAAAAAAAACACAATGCCAAATTTAACATTCAGCAGAATAACACATTTAGAACATAATATAACTAATAAACTAATGAGTATAATTGTATACAAACTAAACAAATCAGCTAGGAATACAGAGAAACTCTAACATTACACTGTTAATCTCATTAGACCGGTGAGATGCAGCAGTAGCAGTACTAGGGATGGGGATCGAGAACTGAAACCTATTGTTACACATTCCTGATTGGTCGATACCAAAATATGAATAAGCTCCTGGATAAATGATAGTGCTATTGGTGTTTATGCAGCATAAAGGCATTCAGCCAAGGTTGGAAACCCATTCTCTACAGTTCAGAAACCGGATAAAAAGACACAGGTCAGAAAAAATCATTAGCCACTTGGAACTTACTGCCCACCCTGTCACAAGGTTCCAAAAAAGAGCTATGTCTTCGGCCAACTGAAGAGTGATCCTGAAAGTGTGAGGTGGTTTTAAAGGCATCTAAACGTTAATTGTGCAAAAAATGGGCATTTACTTCTACACACCTGCTCAAAAGTTCTGTTAATCTCTGAGATTCCTCCACCAGCTGGCGATGGCGCTGTAAAACAAAGCAGCATAATCTTCACAATACTACGTACTACTGGGCACCAACACTGGTGTATTAATGTGTGCTTGTCTTACATTCTCTGCTGCTTGTTCCCTGAGAACCTCTATGGGCACAGCCAGGAGTCCCAGTGCATTCTGGGAATTTCGGAAAAATCTTGGATCTGGTGTCTGAGATACATGAGGATTCAGATGTCAGAATGCATGAATACATACAAATGCAAATGTGCACATTTTATATGAACTTTCCTTGAACTGGATTTACTCACAATAAGCTCTATTTGAAGGGCCCCTATCCTCAATTTTTCACATATTTTATTGCCTGTGGTCCACTTAAAATGTTTATGATGTACCAAAATTGGTCAAAACAGGCATTTCCCAACCTCACATCATACCATAATAGGCTGTTTTGATACTGTGAGTCACCAGGAAAATATTCACGATCTATAAAAGCAGATATACAGAATCTGCCAGTGTGCTACATAAATGTTATGTATATCTGCTTAAATGAACCATATGAAGAAAAATTGAAATGTCCTGCCCTTAGTTCATACATGATAAGTAAGCTACAGGAAAAGCACATTCACTCAATGTCATGAACACTATCACAATTTCATGCATCCTATCCAACACTTAGCGGTTTAGCCCTACCCAATCATGCTGAAGCTATAACGAGTGCTTCAGCCTGGACCGCTGAGACATAATACAGGGCAGAACCCCCTTATATTCATCAGTTTTAAAGGCACAGAATGAAAATAGCCTGCTTGATTTGAATGGACAAAGAGGTCACTAAAAAATGCAATACAGCATAAAATTATAAATGTCATAAACAGACTTCAAGCAAAGACTTAAAATAGAAAAACAATGTAGGATGTGGACCTTTCAAACTAAAAGCAATAATAGTATATTTACTTTGTCCTCCTCTTCCTTTAAGCTAAGATAAACACGGTTTCCAATCGAGTCTGTGACAGTGATGTAATCCCCGTTCGCAGGGGGACGTTTCCGTGCATGACGCACTGCTGTGGTAACCCTCTTAGGTGATTCCTGTAGTGCTGCCAGGCCGCTGATGTCCAGCATGCTGGCTGTCATAGCAACCTGTGGCCTATCAGGAGAGAGAGACAGAGCAAAGGCAGGCCTGCAAAAATAAAAACAAATTTTAAAATAATGATAGAGAAGATAATGGAAAAGTAATTAGCACCTCCCTGTGGCCAACTCATGAAATGCAGAAAGGACCCAACTGACAAGGAATTTAACAAAAGCACTCATTTTAATGCTTTGTCATTAACAGGTATTACCTTTGTTGTAGATATTTTAAAAGGCTAAATGATATACTAAAAGGTATTTTAGATATTTTATTATTTATAAAAATAAAAAGGTGCACTGTATTTCCAACAAACATGTAACAAAACACACATCACTGATTAACAGAAAAACATTCAAACATTTTTACATGCAGTATGAAAACATGATGACGTGATGTAAATCAGACATATTTACCTGCTCCTCTCTTCTGACCTCTCATACACCTCAGGGGACGAGGGAGGAGTGATGCCATCATCCTTCTCCGCATCAAACCAGAGCTTTTTAGCCACATCCTGTTTGCGTCTTTTTGCTTTTGGGGCTAAAAAAAAAAAAAGATACTTACATCTGACTTGATGTATTACACCCCCCCCCCCCCTTTAATTTTAATATAAGTAGTGTGCAAGGTTGGCACAAAGTAAATAAACATGAGGTCTACAAAATAACAGAAACACACACTGGACATTTTGTCAGAAACACAGACAATTCACACATTCATTTATATACACTTACATATACATTATATATATATATATATATTAGAGGTGGGCATAGATTAATTTTTTTAATGCCGTTAATCTCATTGTAATCTTGGCAATAACGGCGTTAACCCCCCCAACCCCCCGACGGAGACACCGGGACAGGTTTAAAACGTGCGCGAACCGGAAAAGCCACTGAAATATCAAGGTGAAATTCATCACAGCTTGACCAGAGTTACTCAAACTTATTTATCCTGGGGACCAGTCAAGTCAGGCTTTGGGGCTGCAGGAATTATTCACCCACAGGAATTATTTGGCACAAAAAAATGTAAATCAACATTTTAATGTGACGGGTGTGTCTGCTTTCTCGCCACTAACCGGTTGAAACGAGTAAGACACGCTGACAGAGACACTCGGAGCGTGTTTTCTGAGCCTGTTTCTGTCCTTTTTTTTCGTGGCTCTCATAACGCGTGTGTGTGTGAAAAGTTTGGAGTGAATGAGACAAAGGGGCGGGCCGTGAAGTCGAGGGGACGGGGCAAACAGTAACAGCATAGCTGAGATCAGACCTGATCTGACTGAATTTTGATTGGTGCAGAAGCGAGGCTAGTTTGAGAAACGCTGGACCCAGCTCCCTCTGTCCTGGGGTATTTTTTTTTATCACGCGATAAGAATCTCGCGCCGTTAACGCCGTTAACGGCCCAGCACTAATATATATATATATATATTTTTTTTCTTTTCACACAAGGGGAGCCATTCACCTCACTGCTGTGTCTCAATACTTTTGTCCTGCGACGTTCCAAGTTGCAGATCCTGGCGAGGAATTTATATTTGAATGCATGGTCTACCTGTTTTCTTTAAGGGTAATGCATTAAACTGAGTTTAAAATGACGTGTTCTGGGAGCATATTTGGGGTTTACTCTATAAGAATAGGCATTTTTTAAGCATTTTTTTTTTTTGTCCGAAACACAACAACGCAGTTTTTCACTATACGTGGGTGCTCTACATATACAGTAATCCCTCAGTTTTACACGGATCAGCAGTCGCGGATTCAGTCTAACGTGTTTTTTTTCTGAGAACCAAATAATTTTTTGTATGGGGAAAATGTGTGTAGCACAGGTAAGGTACAGAAAAATTTCTGAAGTGACCTTACAAAGATACGTACTTTTTTGGTACACTTTGCAGGTGTACAGAGAGCTCTTCTTTTGTGATTGTTTTTGTTATTAATTGAATAATCAGATATACACTCTTTATAACAGTAAACATTTTGGGTGTGTCCGAAATCGTGCACTATCGTCAATGCACTGAGATTTAGTGCGTAGTGCGCACTGCAGTGGGTCAGTGCTGTCCTAAACGGAACACTAACGTTTCGCACTTAGGGTTCTAAATTCTCCAGCCCTCCCCCCAAACATCTGCCGGTTTTACTGCAGTGCACATCAGTAAAATCATGTTATTAACGTTACTTACAGTTATTAGAACCAGCTGCCTCTGCTTGGGCTTCACTGTTTGCCACCATTATCCAACTCGAAAACACGTTGAAAGTCCCACCCCCTCCGCTACATGGTCAAAATTGCGCCCATTTAGTGCAGAGTGTGCATCGTTCTTTTTAAAACTCTCCATCGTGAGTTTTAGCTTGGTTTTCAGTGTCTGCGCACTACGCACTAAAATCGCACACTAAAAGTGCGCGGTTTCGGACACACCGTGAGTTTTACTTCATATGTGTCAATGGTATACTATAACTAGGATCATAAACACTTTCATGAGATCCTGGTGGTGTGGATGTCCTCCCTTTAAATGATACTCACAAATGCAATTACGAATGCTAAAAAGGCCAAATTGAGGAGTTTATACTGGCAAGTACAGCTTTACAACAACCTGAAGGTTCCCTATTTATTCTTCAAGTTGCAAAGGAATCATGAAGCTGCTTAATTGTGATGAATCGTTTTGTTTTTTAATTGACAGCTTTAATGGCCAGTGTCTGACCACAGGCCCAATGCAGGCTTCATAATTTTTGTTATTTTCAGTATTCTCAGCCTCGCAATGACCTTGAGGTGTGACAAAAATACCAACGCCACTGCACTTCTATGTCAGTCACATTCAGATGTCTGCTCACCACTGATAGACGAGGCAGAGAGGTACTGATAAAATGTGGAGCAACAGATGAGCCACAGTCAGTAAGTGGCAAACCTCCCATGTTGTGCTTCTGTTATTTTAAAGACCACCTGAATCAATCCCCACTCACTCAGCGACTCCTCCCCGTCACATGTCAGCTCTGCTGCGGTCTCTGAGGCAGATGGATGTCTTAAAGGCAAGTCACCAGATGTAAGAGCGTCTTCAAATGACTGCGGTGCCGGCTTCTTGTTGCGGAACTCCGAGACCTTTGTATGGGAAGGAGACTCGACTGCTAGAAGCAAACAGGGAGGAGAAGAGCACAGTCTGAGCACGTCTTAGACTACATACTACTAAACAACTAGAGATTTTCAGACACAAGTGATAATAATACATTATGTACTAGGTATGCACATTTTGGCTGAAACCAAAACACTGAAAGAAATTATTATACCAAAAAAATCTGAAATAAAACATTTTACTTGGCCCCACTCAAGGATAGCCTAAAAGCAAGATAGCTGAAATATTATAAAATTAAACATCTTCTCTCATAAAATTCAAGAGCATTTTAATATTCTGAACGAAGTGCATGAACAAAGGGCATTCAGAACAAGTGTTTTAAAAACTGTTGAAAGATATAAATACATTATCTGTAGGCCTATAACAAAATAGTATATTAAAACAGAGGCATAGCACATATATTAACTGTAATCACTGGAAAGCTTTCTTGCCATTTCAAAAACACAGACGTAGTGGGTGTGCTCGAAAGATCTTCCCTCTTTTGTGCTTTATACTCTGCATGAAGACCGGGATTTTATATGATAAATTAAAGCCAATGTTGAGAAAGTATTTGTGGATGCACCCCCTCTAGAAATTGCAGCATTGCACGCTTTACGAACACTGTTCGGTGCATCCCTACTATGTACCAAATAGCAGGAGAACCCCATCCAGATAACAATCAATGCTTCACGCCCCTCTACCCAACTATTGGCATTAGACATGACATACTTAGGTTCCAACGCATCCCACTGCACTGTTGTGAGTGTGCAGCTGAACAGGCAATTATAAATTTGGATAAAGGAATGGAAGCAGGTGTCATTATGACAACAAGCAAAATGACAGCCATTTTATTTAGCTGGTGGACAGTTGGTAGCCTGGTGCTAAGGGAGTTGCCCCTGTGATCTGAATGTTGCGTCCCAGGACTGCCATGGCACCACTGAGGTACCCCCTTGAGCAAGGTATCGTCCCCACTTACTGTGTCCCGGGGTGCCCCTGCAACACTAGGTGAATGGGTAATATGCAGAGATAGAATTTCACACTGTGTGTTGTGCTGTTTTCATGCATGACTGTAAGGGATGCATTGTTCAAGAGAACCTTAATGGCCAGTAGCAGTCCTGGGATTCAAACCCATGACCTTCTGATTACAGGGGCAACTCTCTAATCACTAGGCCACCAGTTGACCAAGCTTTACTAACCTAATCCAGCAGTGAACCTTCCCTGAGGTTTTGTATGTGATGAAGATAAAACAGTGATAAATCTGAAATAAGCTGGGTACTATTCAGGGGTTTAAAAATAGGTTTAGGCCAAAGTGTATGAGAATATTCCTAAAACAATATACTAGGCAACTTAGTATTAATCCGTTCCTGACATTGTGAACCTCCTCAGTCTGAAGGACCTTGTTTACATCTCAGACTCTAACCCTAAAGCACCTTCCAACGATAGACTGTTTTACACACGAATATCTACCAAGACTCCCGAGAAACAGCTGAGATTTCACTCCCGAGACCCTGTCACTAAGTTATATTTTAACTTTATGTTTAGTTGTATTCTTACAGTCCAGTTCAGCCAACACCTCCAGCTCGTCCGCGAACTGCTGCTCGAACTCGTCCTCAATTCCGTACATTTCGTCGTACTCGTCCATCTCTGCAAGCGGCGAGGGCTTTCTTCGCAGTGAAATTAGTAAAAGTTTACACTAGCCGAAAAAATAGGTATATCGTGTCATATATGATCCACACACTTCCCGGGCCCAGTTTTCGCGCTAAACTTTTGTTCGTCCATCCGGGTCGCGCTGGAAACGCCCTCATGCCGGATGGAGCGTTTTGATTGGCTGGTTGGTTTCAGGGTTATTTCTGATTGGGCCAGTTTCACTTCAATCAAGCGGCCAGCGGTGACCGTGTCCCCTACGGCAAAAGAAGGGATCAGCATAAAGAGTGCCTGTCAAAGATTAATTAATGGGTCAGACCATCCGTGCCATACCCTTCATATTTCAGTGTTAAAATGTATCAGAACACCTGAACGATTGCATGACTCAAAAACAACATGATATTTTACTACTAATACTGATTTACTACTGATAAAGTGTGTGTAAGGTGTGTGAACACACCACAGCACACAGTGTGAAATTCGTCCTCTGCATGGACTGGGATGAAAACAGCCATGGCATTTTGGAGTAGAGCGGCCCACCACATACAATAACGGACATCACCCATCTTTGCGTTCCCTTGAATGTGTATACCAACAAAGTAGTGTAAAACTAGTTCAGTATTCAACAAAGTGCCATTCAATAAATTGTGAAACCAGTCGAAAAGGATGCAGTTGAATCTTTTAATGAATTTTGAAAAAGAGAGTGCATCCTGTGTGTGTGTGTGTGTGTGTGTGTGCGTGCGTGCGTGCGTGTGTGTGTGTGTGTGCATGTGGCATATTATTAATATAGGATGATTAATATCTTCCAGATAAAACCATGCATGCATGAGGGATAATAATGTAAACATATCTATGTAGGAAAGAGAAAGAATAGAGATGACGGATTGATCAGATTATCACTGTTTTCCAGACAAAGTGCCAAATACATTCTAAAACTAAACTCACTAAATCAAAAAACTCATGTGAAGTCCTTTAATAAATCCTTACACATCAAGCGAACATATGTATGTGACAGATAGAGAGAATATATATATATATATATATGATAAATTATTGATCAGAGGATCAGTCAGTCTTTGGCATTACATTAGGAGTTTACCAAGTAAAAGGGATGCAGGTGAATCCCTCTAAATGACTCCTCATATAACAAACAAGTGGTGGCATCCTATGTATAAGAAAGAGAGAGGGGGAGAGAGAGAAAACAGACATGATACATTTGTTTAGGTTATCATAGTGACTTGATGGAGTCATGAGACAATAATCATTAAAAGAAATTCATCTAATTTTATTAACCTTCAAGAGCAGCTTTATCAGTAATTTGCTCTTCTCAGACAGGATGTCTATGACTGTGTCTGAGTCCAGTGCTGTGAAGATATCTTTCTCAGTGACTCCAGCTTGATTGCAGACAAGTCTGCTTTTGGTGAATCTGAGTGTTGAGAATGTTCTTTCAAAGGCCACCTGGGTCAGGGAAAGGGTTTGCAAGAGAGATGATAAGCTCAAGGAGATGATAAGCATATGACAACATGTTTAACAGCAGCACAGTCCATTTTTGCAGTATGCACAGCTTTTATCCACAATATCAGTCTATTCTTCTTGTCCTTCAGCTCCATCTTCTCGTATTCATAAAAACGATTTCAGCCTGTTTCATTGTCCTGCTAAACTTTTCAGTTCTGACTGAAGACTGCCCGCAGTAGCACTGGTGTCAGTGTAATCAGACCTCTGCTGAGGTCGTCACTGGGAAGAGTAGCAGTCCTGATATGTTTAACGAATCAACCAGGCCAAATCAGGGAGTGCCACGTGTCATTAACCTTTACTGTCCTGAGTGCATCATGCTTGGACCACCACCGTGTCTCCCCAGACGGAGCGAGGCGCCTGTGGCATTTGTCTTGCGCTTGTTTCTCCCACAGGTTGACACTCTCTTAGGACCGCTTGATGAAGACCAATATGTCATTCAGAACACTGAAGAGTGACAGCAACGGGTTGAGAAGTGCCAGACAGCACAAGATTAAGTACACATGCGAAGTACTGAAAATCCACATGGTTTAAGACTGGGAGGTCATCAGTGCTGAAAAACCTTTGCAATGGCCCTGCATTTTGGATGCCCCTCTGTGGCATTCCCTATGCACATGGACTTGTGCAGCTCCAAGACCAAGTTGACAAAGTACTGCCCAGTGGATGCCTCAAGCCTCACTAAAGCAACAAGTCTCTCGTGCACAGTGTCAGTAACATACCATAAAATTATTGAACACTGATCCTGAGAGGTTATTTTCTGTGTGGTCTCCAGTACATTCCAGCTTTCTGAACATCACTTGAAACAATGTCTTGAATTAGGTTGCTTATGGTGTCAATTACTAAGTTCACTGCAGTAGAGACCCTCTATCTCTCGTTCCACTGGACTGGTGTAATTTCCTGCTGTTTTCAATGCAATCATCAAGGAGCTCTTTTAGTCAGACATCATATTTCCCTAATAAAAGGATGAGCTCCAAAAGGTCCCTCACTTCCCTAGGACTATCACCACACCCACAACACACTCCAACACCTGGCATCTCTTTTTTACCTGTTCCCTATGAGCATGCATCTGACGTCCAGCAAACATGATGTTTATATTTACATTTATGGCATTTATCAGATGCTTTTATCCAAAGCGACTTCCATTCTCTACCTACAGGGGGCAGTCTCTCCCTGGAGCAATTTGGGGTTAAGGGTCTTGCTCAGGGACCCAGTGGTGGTGTGCCGAATGTAGGAATTTGAACCCGTGACCTCTTGGTCTAGAGGCAAGTATCCTACCCACTACGCCACCATCAGTCCCCATATCTGCTTTAGAGCACCGTAGTGAATATGCTTCAGCACACGTTCGGTGTGCAATGCTCTTTCCATGCTCCTCTGTGCACTGGTGTACATACCTCCAGTCTGACAGTTATCTTTGCAAAAGCCATACACACAAAACAAAACAATACATGACATCTCGCAATATTATTTTTAACACAATGGAGCAATCAGGTCCAGAATTATTGGATTCTCTGAAAACGAGGCACACAGCTGCATTAGCATAACATATAAACAATGCACAATAATATAAATCAATCATAAATAATATAGTAATATAAATTAACTCTATTGTTCACGAATACCTACACAAATGTTGCCTATAACACCATGCCCCAAAATATGCCTACTGCTCACCCTACAATCGATAACACATAATGTACTGCTGTCTCAGTGTTAAAGTTGATAAATGGAGGTTAAAAAATAATGTTCTCACTTTGGCACATTTGGCAGCATCTGCCTTAAGTGTCAATTTTTTTCTCTCACAATTTCTCTGTGACCTTTTGTGTGTGTGTGTGTGTGTGTGTGTGTGTGTGTGTGTGTGTGTGTGTGTGTGTGTGTGTGTGTGTGTGTGTG
>JBBPDE010000083.1:21879636-21896357 GCA_037974605.1 Nannopetersius ansorgii | reverse complement strand
GTGTGCTTTTCAAAAGTGAATTCAATTACCACCGAAGCACTACATCACTATCATATAACCTCAAGGCGAAGCGTCCCAGTGTGGCAGAGACAGCAGAGGGAGGGGGTCTCCGACAGCTGCAGGAGTTTGGAGCGAGAGGTGCTGGAGGTGCGACGCGGTATAACAAATTGAGACACAATTAAATATCATCTAATATGACCAAGTGGGCCTTGGCAACATGGCAACAGTCCTTGGGCTCAAATGTGTGGCTTCAATTGTCTGTATCCTTTGCTGTGGCCTCAAAAAAGTAGTTTTAGTAGTTCAGAATTCTAGAAATCATTGTGCATGTGATGGAGGAATACACAATGCATATAGGTGTGTGGGCTCAATAGCCCCACAGTAAGTTGTGTGCTGTGTTCATGTGATTCAGGAATAGCATAGATACTCAACTGTATTTGCATTAACTTTGATTATGCTACAGAATATTTTTTCCAGTTTATTCTAGTTTATTCCCGTTTTCAAACACATTCAAACAATTACTGTAGCTGTCATCTGCACAAATTGTTGTCTTGTTCTGTTCTTTCTTCTGCTCTAATGTTTTTCTTGCACTCTTTGTTTTTTGTCTTGCCTAAACTGTATAGACTGTACTATAATTCATGCATGCACAATTTCTTTGGTATAAGCAGGAAAACACTATAATTAATTAATTTGAAGTAATAAAATACAGTGTTTTGAGAAGAACAAAACAAAAAACACGAGAACAAAAGTTTTGGACTGCAGCTGCCACAGATGTGTCAAAGGACAGCAGCCAATCAGCATAAGGAGAAATAAATAACATTCTCGGATTGGCTACTGTTCCCTAGACAGTACCAAAAAAATGTATAGGTATAATTTATATGGAAAGTAGCTGAATTTACGTTAATATTTATGTTACAAAATTAGTAAGTTATATTGTTATCAATAATTTAGCACTAAAATGCATGAAAAATTATATATTGCCACGAAAAAAGTTGTGATGTTTGCGCCACGCACCCCCGTCCTCGCACTGGGTTTTTAATGTTTGGCCGCCATCACTGAGATGGCTTTCAGATGTGTCTGATTGCCTTGCCAACCTCCGCTCCCAAACATAACCAGTCCAACACAAGGGCGAGGGGGCGTGACAGATGAGGCCTGGATGTCATGCGGATGTAAGCGTGGGTTTACTGTATATGTTTGAAATAATATTAAACCTTCTTGCCTTGATTTTTGCCTTTAAAAAAAAGTGGACCATCTCGATTGACACATAATACATAATTGTCCCTCTGCTGGAGTCTGAATAAAACTCTACATCCCTAAAGATATCACTTATAACACTTGTACCAAATGATTTAAACAGTTTAATGATAATCTGTGAAATTAAGCAGTTGTTCTAGTGTGGAAGTGAAGAGAAGCACAGGTGTGTTTTAGGCCTTCAATATATTTTTACCATGTTTCTGTGTTTTTCTATTAGCAGGTCAAAAGGCCTCAGAGAGCAGGGCCACTGCATTCTAGACCACTGATTGATCAGACCAGTCAGACCAGTCAGATTATACCCACAGCAACCGATACAACGTCTTCATCTACTTACAGCAGCAGAACAGAAACCGATAGAAGTGGTTTCATCTCTTCCAGTCAAACTCAGCCTCCAACAAGCTCTAAAGACACCATCCCTGAAGTGACATGCAGCCACACAGAGAGTGAGACAGTTTCACACATTACAAGCTCATACATACATATATGTGTGTAAGTGTTTATTTTATAACTATCTAGTATAACTAGTTTTTTCTTTCAGATGGTACGCCTGATGTGTTTGAAATTGGTAAAATCTCCTTCAGCCCTGCAGAAGTGCTAGGACATGGCACAGAAGGAACGTTTGTGTTTCGGTGAGTGTCAGAATATGCAGTGCTGAATTAGTGGTTGGGATTGTTCATGTTTAACCCTTTAAAACCCACACCCTAAAGCTTCTTTTAATTTAATCGGAGCAGTAAATACATGCGCATTGATTAAAGTTTTCCATCACTGAGAGAGAGAGAGAGAAGGATATTTAATGATTCATCAGATGATTAATATCTTCCACATAAAATCAGCAATGTCTGATATGTTCTAGATTTAAACATAGCATTTAGCTAATCTAGCATCTGTTTAACATAAGCACAGTAGTCATTTCATCCTTTATTTGTTACAGAACCGTACGTCATACAGTATCCTCAATGTGCATGTGTTTAAATGAGCATTAAACATCCTTTGAACTCCATCCTGCCAGGCCTGAGTCATGACTGACATCCCACAGCGAGTGTTGTCCTCTTGCAGCAAATCTATAAAGTTTTGGGGAGTGTGCCCCCATTTGGTTAAAAAAATTCAGTCAGATGATTTTTTTTTTGCTTTAATCCATGCATTAAGGTCAGTGCTTTTCAGTACAGCAGTACAGTATACCCAGTCTGTCACATATTGCTTACTGCTTCTCAAACCATAAACTGTTGACTTGTTCGTTGTGCTGTTAATTAGCGGCTAATGGGCTTCGTTATGCTCTTACTTGTCATAATAATTGTTTATAGTAATTCAGTAATACCATACTGAATGGGGAAACCCATTATATTTTATGATCTATTTTGAATTACATGAGTTCGGAAGGTGGCAATGAACCTATAATGTCAGGTATGAAGCCTTGTCATGGACTAAATTTTGTTTTTAATAGAGAATTGTCAATCAGAATGCCATGTAGTCCAGGACTAGCCATAATCCCTGTCCAGGAAACCAACCCAGAGGGTCTATTGTATAGGTCAAGGCAAGTGAAGCTTGACTACTGTTTTTATATAGCAGCATTACAGAAACCTGGTAAACTCCAAATAAAGTCCTAATGATCAAGCCAAAGACAGAGATGAAGAAAAACACCCTAAAACTGTAAGAAGAAACTGTGGGAGGAGCCAAGACTTATTGAACCAATAATACTTGATACCTGATAGCTAGAGGCCTTGGTGTACAGACTTAAACATTGAGCACTACAGTCTACAGTTAGGATCAGTTATAGCAGCGTGTCTCAAACTATGCACGGCCATGCAGCCCCAAAGCCTGACTGGTCCTCAGGACAAATAAGTTTCTAGAAGCAGCTTCTAGAGGACAGGTGAGCAGGAGATCCCAGTGATGGTTGGTCTGACCCAGAGTACAGGTCAACTGGAAACCCTGGTGATGATTGATCAAGGTGAACGGAAAGTTTCCCTCGGATGATTATTCCCAGCTGAAATAAATTGTGTGAAGAGATGCTTGGAGACCCATGGAAACCAAGGCTTAGATTACTTTTTTATGATGGCATGGTAACACAAAGGGTGGAAAAAAACAAGGGTGGAATTGGGTGGGTGGTTTGTAAGACTGTTTACTGTCAAACATAAATAATATAAAATATATACCTGTACAGTGCATAAAAAACATTTAAATATTTAACAATAAGTTAAATATTATAGAAAAGGGGGCAACAACATGGTTAAGTAACTAGTAATTATATAAAGTGTAATCATTTAATAATACAATAATGTATAGTAGTTACTTTTCTATTATTCCATTGTTATTATATTGTGTGTGTGTGTGTGTGTGTGTGTGTGTGTGTGTGTGTGTGTGTGTATATGAAGGGGTCACTTTGACGGGCGGCGCGTTGCGGTGAAGCGGATCCTGCCTGAGTGCGTGGAGTTTGCCGAGCGGGAGGTGCAGCTGCTGCGGGAATCTGATGAGCATCCCAACGTGATCCGCTACTTCTGTACCGAACGCGACCGTCAGTTTACATACATCGCCATCGAACTATGTGCTGCCACTCTCCAACAGGTGGGTGTACTTCTGGGTTTTTCGCACAATTAAACCTTTACTTATACTCTACAATGCTCGAGTTGTTTTCTATGATGCAGTGATGAGCATTAAAGTGCACTCGCCATTTGTGCTCTAGTCTACGCGCATTTTGCTTTAAAGCACATGTTTGACCATTATACCGAGGAGACAGCTTTTTCTGTCTGATTTTTTTATTTTACATCTTAGAGGTGCGACATAGTCTGGTGTTCTCGAAGCATTCACTTAGGTTATCTAGGTTCACTGGATAAGATGTAGTGCCAAATGGGTTTGATATTTCTAACAGATGTTCTTTTCTAGAAATCTTTAAAAAAAATCCACTCAGCATATCTGTGTGTAGAGAGACATCCCTACTGCAACCTTCACTGAATCAGCACCACTGACCACAGTTTCTCAGTCCAACACTTACCATCCAGATTAGTAGAGTACCAGGAATCTTTGAAACAGAAGAACCAGGAACAAGCAGCTGAAGTTTCTCCAGGTGGTCTAGATTCAGCTTTTTTTGCTGAAGGATGACATGAAAGTATGCTGTCCACTGATTTCCCACCAAACAGACCCATGTTCATGCACATTCACACCTTCCCGAGGAACAATGTCATAGACAATGTTCTTTAATGGACGATTTAGTCAGAAATAAGGTTTTAAATTGATCTAAATTGATTTAAGGTTTTAAGGGGTGGAGGTCGCTCAATGGGTAGGATACTTGCCTCCGGCCAAGAGGTCACAGGTTCGAATCCTACCTCCAACACACCACCACTGGGTCCCTGACCAAGACCCTTGCCCCCTGTAGTTAGGGAATGGAAGTCGCTTTGGATAAAAGTATCTGATAAATGTTGTAAATGTAAATCTCTATTTTGAAGGCAACAAGGGAAAATCTACATTTGCTAGTAAATTACACTCATCTAATTGCATATTTTATAAAATACAATTTAGTACCTTTGTCAATACTTCGTACACACTACAGGTGAAGGTGTGCTTCAAAGCTGTTTTTGAAGGGGATTGGTTGATCCTGAGGATACTGTGCAATACAAGGCTGTTAGTCTGTGGGAAGAGAGCACAGATGAGGGTCCCAGTGATTCCAGCAGGGGGCATGTGTGGGCTGTTTCTGGTGCTTTGATAGCCTTGCAGCATGTAACCTGAGGTGATTTCACATCATGTTCAGTGATGGTTTGCTGTCTTGTCAAACACCCTGAGACCCTCTAAACGGTCCCAAACCAAACTCAGTGGTGGTCTCATTACAGTTTGTGGTTCGTTTTTGCTCTGATTGTTTGTTTTATGTTTAAAGAACCTTGTGGCACAATACACACACACTGCCACTGTCTTTCAGTGCTTAGAAGAGAAATAAGGGTAAAATAAACTACTATAAAGGCTGTCCATGTGTGTTTGTGTGATCACAAGAGCCTGTGTGTGGCTGAAAGGTGATGACACACACAGTCCTGTGTAACACACTCCACTGAATTGAAAACACTGTACCACAGACTCCAGGTGCTGCAGAAGAGCTGCAGTCAAATACAAAGGTTTGGATTTGCTGAAAAGTGCCATATTGAAGTGCCATTTCTCTTGAGAATGTGAATTTACTTTTGTACTTGATGTATACAAACATTTGTACTTGACCAATGTACAGAGTAATGAACACAATGCCTCCTAAAAAAATAGCCAAAAAATTATGTCCCTCACAATTACAGGAGATCCGTTTGTGAATCTCAAGAGACAGAGGGTCATGTAGCCAGGCATCCTGGAATTTCCTGACCTTAACCCAAAAGCAAGATAGTTCATGTGAGAAAACCCATCAACATCCCAGAGTTGAAACTCTTCTGTATGGAGGGATGGATAAAGTTCATCCAAGCCAATGTGCCAAACTCATAAAAACATCAGAAATGTTTAGTCGCTGCATAAAGACTTCAGACCAGATACAGGTCCACATTCTGTTGAGCAGTATTATGTATTTTTATGCCCAGTCGTAAAGAACATGGTGTGAACAAGTGCTAAATAGAACAGAGCTAAATCTAGTGGCAGTTGGAATAGTGAACATGTATAAACAGCTGTACTATAATTGCTTTAAATAAAATCTAATAAAAATGTCAGAATCATGTAATTGATCTAATACATGTGTATGTCTTTGTAGTATGTTGAGGACCCAGCCTGCCAATATTCCAGTATAGATCCAGTAACTCTGCTGGAACAGACTATGTGTGGCCTCAATCACTTACATTCTCTCAACATCGGTGAGTCTCCATCTCTATATGTCCAGGATATCTGTAATGCAGTCGGGTTAAAGGATTACATGTTCTTCATAGCTTTATGACTCCAGCCTGGCTGTTATGTGCTTTTGCCTCTATTTCGGTCTCTCTCTATCTTAATCCTATTCTGTTTCAGTTCATAGAGATTTAAAGCCACGGAATATTCTTCTCTCGTACCCGGGGGTGCTCGGCCGAGTGCGAGCCGTGATCTCGGATTTTGGTTTATGCAAAAAGCTTCCAGATGGTCGCCATAGTTTCAGCCTTCGATCAGGAATTCCTGGTACTGAGGGCTGGATTGCCCCCGAGTTACTAGTCGATGTGCAGAAAGGAAACCCGGTACGAACAAATATCCCTTCTGCATATTTAAAGTAATAGTGTGGCCAAATTCACAATTTCTTTTTAATTCCATTGAATAAAGTGAATGAGCATGACTGTGAGCTCCTTTCTTACCACCTTTTTTTTACCAGCTTTACTTGCCGACTTGATTGGGTTTTGATACAGGTGTTTAAATATTAAGGCCTAGTTTGCACAGCAGTAGTTGGTGACTATAAACTCAGATTAGCTACGCTAGGCAGTAGCTCCAGTGAGAAACACTAAATTGTTATTTAGACTGTGATGAAAATGGATTTAGCAGAACCATTGCATTAGGACACATCATATACAGAAGACATGCTAAGAACTCTCTGCTTACTGTTTCCACGTTTTGTCCTCTCATGTTTCTTGTGCCTGTCCTTCTTGTAGACAACTGCTGTGGACGTGTTCTCAGCTGGCTGTGTGTTTTATTATGTGGTGTCTAGAGGACAGCACCCATTTGGGGACACACTGCGGCGTCAAGCCAACATCCTTTCTGGAGCCTATAGCTTGGAGCACTTCATGGAGGATATCCACGGTGAGTCTTTGTGTGGATGTGCATTGATTATTACTTTTTTACGTTTATTACGATTATTACGTTTACAACAGAGTCTTGGCTGAATGTGCTAAAATGTAAAAACTGTAACTTTTACTGAAGCCTGAATACATTTGTATGTTTACTGTGATCAGAGGATGTGATTGGGAAAGATTTGATTGAGAGAATGATTAGTGGCGATCCAGAGTCCCGCCCTTCCACAGCCTCCATTTTAAAACATCCGTTTTTCTGGAGCCCAGAGAAACAGCTGCAATTCTTTCAGGTTTGTATATCTTGTTCTGTTCACCAGCATTTATTCAGTTTAACCGCAGCAAATTGTAAGGAGACCTGCTGGTGACAATCTTTCTTTATAAAAACAACTTACTAAGATGTAGGAATTGCGTTTCCATGCCTTTCTAAGTTGTGGTCATAAGTCAACCATCTTGTTTCCACACCTTAATAAGTGGCCATGCAGGTACTGGGTTTGATTCCCAGCCAGAGTGGCCAAAATCAATTCTGTTGGCATTTGTGGATTTCTGTCTGGAGCTCCAGGTTCCTCCCACAGTCCAAAGACATGCACACCAGGTGACCTGGAGATGCTAAATTGGCTCTATGTGTGAATATGTCCGTTGTCTGTACGTCTTCCATGCGATGGACTAGTCACCAATCGAGGGTGTTTCTTCACCTTTCGCCCTATCAGTGCTGTGATCATCTGCAGCACCCCCCCGTGAACCTGGTCAGGATTAGCCGTGTCGATAACGGAGGGATGGATGGATGGATGTATAGAAGATGTTACCAGCAGGGCTCCATCCTTTGGGATCTGTTATTTATTCTTTTGAACTAGTTAAAGGGGACATATTATGCAAAACTCACTTTTAAAAAAAATCAAGCTATAATAGGTCTATGGGCAGTGGCGGTTTTAGGTATGGGCGAACGGGGCAGCCGCCCGGGACGGCATTTTTTCATGACACGTGGGGGGCAGCACACGAACTTGGAGGGGAAAAAATCATCTGTGCCGCTAAGTGTTTTTCTATTGTCTATGATACCTGTGCCGCCCTGCTGCTGAAGGAGCTGCGCAGAAGCTGAGCGAGCGGAGAGGAGAGTAGTAGAGTTGTGAGGTTCGCGAACGAACCGATTCTTTTGAACGGCTCATAAACATGAACAATGGGAGCCGAGTCGCGGCTGGGGGAGAGCCGTTCTTCCTGTCGTTCTTTTTTGTTTTTGCGTGTTTCACACAGATGCACACACCTCCGCGAGACAGAACAGTTATAGGGGGAGGGGCGCTACTGCCTACAGCATGATGATAGTTGTGCGCATCCTTCATGTGAGTACTGAAGTGGAAAAAACCCCTGCGTGCCTCTGTAATTGGGTAGGAGCGGAGCCATGACTTGTGCACGCTGCCGACAAATGAGGTAATAATCAATATTTCAGATTAATTCAAACTCAGATATTACAGTCAGTTCACCTCTCCCAAATGAAGCGGACAAGGAGGTGGGCTTAACCATGTCAGTGACTTTATTACAAATAACGCACATTTAATTCAAATGGGTGGGAGTCTCGCCCGGGGAGCAATTCAGTGTTGAACCGCCAATGTCTATGGGCTACAAAACATGTCCATGAAGTTACTTGCACAAAATCACCCTCAAATAAAGAGAGATAACCAGTTTTAATGTTCACAGTTTTAATCTTCACAGTTTTAATTTTCAAAACGAGCTGTTTCAGGACTGTTGCCACGCCCCCCATCCCATGCTCCACACACCCCTCACGCTGCTCGTTTGAGACATGACAAACGAAGAGAAATGAACAAGCTAGTTCATACTTAACTGTGATAGAAACACAAAAGTCATTATTTGAAAGTACTTACATCTCCTGCAATTGCAGACTTGTAGATACAGATCCTCCACAGCACTGAAGATCGCTCCTTATTCACAGCTCAATATTCAAATTTTCCATTCCACCTTTAAATACTTAAGGTGGAACTTTTTAAGTCGATTGTTGCTGGGACACGACCATCGAAAATGAAATTAAAAGGTCTTCGGTTCTTTGTCTGGGAACCGAAGTGTAGGATGTATGTTGTTCTTTGCAGTCAACAACACAACACTTCATGTGTGACTTGCCTCTGCATGTAGACACAGCGCTTGGCTTATCTGTGCTCGTAAAACCAGCAGACAATCTGGCTTTGGGGCACAGCGGAGTGCGCATTTTACGTGATCTGTGTATTTTCACGCCATTTTTTTGCCTTTACTAATAGCGGAGGTTGTTTTATTGTGTTTTGAGCGAGTATTGGTCAGCTTGGCCACAGCGAGTTTTTGCCACTGCAGTGGTCAGTCACGTCTGAATTCAGCACATAAAACATAAGCAAATATACAATCCAGTGTTTGATTCTGTGTTGCTGTTTGAACATAAGTTTGTAGATTTTTTTTCTCTGGTACATGAAAACTCAGAGTCTTAGCTTTGAGTCCAACCGCAAACAAAAATAATTATTTTTGAGCTTTTAAATTTGGGCGCTATAAAGACCCAAGATGGCCGTTGAAAAGAGTGACGAGCAACAGGGTAGTGGGTGGGTTCTCGACAGATGAGGGGTGGTCCAATCCAATTCTGTGCAAATTGGCCTAGTGGGACATCACACTAGGAAAGGGACCAAAACTGTGAAGAATAAAGCTGGTGTTATCTTTTTATGTGAGTGTTTTTGTCAAAATAACCTCATGAACATGTTTTGTGTAGCCCATAGACCTGTTATAACTAAAGTGAGTTTTGCATAATAGGTCCCCTTTAAAAATAACTTTGTACACTTATGTTGTCATTTGACATTTGACACTATATATTAATATGTAATACTGTACATATTAATAACAAATACGTGGTTTATTTTTTTACTTGGGGACTCCTTTCATCAACTGTAAATTAAGACGAAGCAGTGAAACCCTGATAAGCTCTGACTGTGTTTGTGTATGTTTTCATTTTATAGGATGTCAGTGATCGTATAGAAAAGGAGCCAGCAGACAGTGCCATTGTAACACGTCTGGAAACAGCAGGCAGATCAGTGGTCAGAACCAACTGGAGGATGCACATCTCAGCACCCCTACAGGCCGGTTCGTAGTACTGCAGCTAACCAGTCAAATCCTATTACCTTCTAGGACAGCAGTTCCCAAAGTCCGGACCCTGGTCCGTACCCAGAGCACAATGCAATTTCAGACTCTATCCACACATCATATTAGGAATGCAGTGACGCAATGCAATTAAGTGTGTGTTTCAATAAATTATTAGTTTTGTAAAATATAACATACTTTAGATTTTTAGGGCCTGGTCTAAGATTAACTGAAGCAACATTGTCAGTCGGCGCACGTATGTTGTAATGTTGGCGTGCATCAATTATCAGGCTTCGCATCCGTATTAGCATGTCTGCTAACGCTAACGGGCATTCACATGCAGTCCTGCAAGCATGAGTGAGCGAAATCCCAGCTTCATTATAAGAGCCCGTGGAGAAGGAGGTGTTATTTCCTGTCGCCACTTTATTTGTTGAGACATGAAAGTAATTAAGTTAATCAAGGTTATTGTGTCATGGTGTGTTAAGGGAGAGGGGAGAGGACACAATGTTAAGTGGGAACAGAACACGATTTAATAAAACAGAAAATACATACAATATATACAAAAACAGAAAACCACCCCAACCTTTAACAGAACAAAAACAAAAAGCAAACAAGAGACTCGTGCTCCCAGATACAGTAACACAGGTGAGGCTGGAGGAACCAGGGATCAGGTGCCGCAAGGCAAAACCATGAACTAAGGAGGACAATAGTACAGCGTACACACACACAAAGAGGACAAATACGAGCATGTTAGACCCGAGGCCAGACTGGGTTTAAATAGGGAAAGGGGAAGGAGGACAAGTGAGACGGGGATTAACTTAGACGAGACGCAGGTGTAACTGATGATGCTGGCTGTGATACAAACGGCGCGGGGAGACAAACAAGGCGGAAGGGAGGAAGGGAGGAACGGCGGGGAATTGGGATACAAGCAGGAACGGACAGAAAGGAGGGGAAAATCAATACTCGGGGGAAGCGGAGCGGTGTCTGGAGGGGGAAGGCGAGGCGACCGTGACATATTGTTAAATCTTCTCATAAAACTGCAGTTCATATTACACTTTCCTGCCAAAAGTAAGACTAAGAGTGGATTAGGTTCACGAGCAAACAATTATAGGCAAACTGCCTTTTCTTTTGCTTGTATGTTGTAAGCAAATTTAATAAAAAGGATTGTCGTCCCAGACCTTTGACCTTACTTAGAAATTTAATTTGGATTTTGAATATAAAGTTTGAGAATCCCTGTTCTAGGATAATCCCTAGCATGGCCTGTCTACACTGTTACAAAATGTTACATTCTTTCCTAAATGCAGCAAAACTCAAATCCAGATGCTGAAAAATCTAGCAGTCACTCAGCTCACTGGAGTGGTACTGTCATTGTCATATTGTCATATGTTTAGATGTATACCCTAAATGGGGTCAGTGTAATAACCCCCCCTTACCTCAGAAAAGTAAAATATTTAATTTAAGCATTAATTTAAATAAATAAATAAATAACTACCACGCTTGGACCCTTGCATTCTAAAGCTAGAGCTGAAGTTGTACTGAAGTTAATAGAATGTTTAGATGTAATTTGTTGCTGATGATAGAAGAAGAAGTGCTAGACTCTGATTAAGGTAGCTTTGATAGTTTAGCTTTAGTTGGATTGTCTTAGCTTTGTAAGTAATTTGTCATATCCCTGTTTACTAGATCTGAGGAAATTCCGCACCTACAAAGGAAACTCAGTCAGAGACCTGCTCAGAGCCATGAGAAATAAAGTAAGTGTGTTATATCACGCCTGTGCAATAAAGCACAACACAAGACAGTTTGTAGTTTCTCTGATTAAAAAGGAAAGGTTTGAACTGTTGATCTGAAGAGAACAGTTGCTTGTGTTTGTGCTGCAGAAGCATCATTATCACGAGCTCCCACCTGAGGTTCAGACGGCGCTCGGCGAAGTCCCAGATGGGTTTGTGGGGTACTTCACCTCCCGTTTCCCGCGGTTACTGCTCCACACGCACTCTGCGCTCAGCATCTGTGCCCCAGAGAGACTTTTCCACCCCTACTACCACCATCACTAAACTCACGAATGCACACACACCTTCAACACGTTCTACAGTCTCCTATATCTACAGATCTACACATATTTATAAAAAAACAAGTTTCTGTTTCACCAAGTGAAGAGAAAGGGGTGATTTTATAGACACTTTTGAGTGATTCTTCACCTCCAAATGCAGATTCTGGATCAGATCCAGTGAATGTACTGCCAAGTTACCTCCTCCTGTGGAACTACTGCAATATCTCGACAACTGACTTCTTCGGCGGCTCCTTTTTTTTTCTTTCTTTTAAATTATGAACTTGCTAAAAGGTTTTCAGCTCTGAGGATTATTGCCCCATTTGTGCCTTACATCCACGGTGTTCTGAAGGACAGATCTCAGGTCAGATTAGTTTATCTAATAGAATACTGCATTAAGGCCTGGGATATTTTTATAGGACTTTAAACACAGAATACCAAGATCAGTTGTGGCCTCAGAGTATTTAAAGCTGTTTTTAATTGTTCAAGTGGAGCATTGGGAGACCAGCAGGTGCCACTCCTGTTCCTTGGATATTATTGCCATGGCTCTGGCATGTCCCATTTACAGTTTGTGGTACGCTTCCTGATATTTAAACCCTAAATCCCGAGGTAGGAATGGACAAAACTCTGTTGCTGGTTGGGTTTAAGGTACATGGTCATATAATACTGTTACTTGGAAGCCTTTCACATAACATTACCAAAGAACTGGTGGTGATATTCTTACAATAATTTTATATTTTCCCTATTTTCTGACATGACTTTAACTTAAAGGATGTTTCCTTGCACTGATAAAATAACAAAACACACTGAGATGTCAGGAGGGTAGTTTCTGAATTCTGTGAATGTTTGACAATATACCACAAATTCTACAAAAAACTGCAGCCATTAATACTGTATGAACCATTTCAACCACATCCACAAGATCCCAGCACCTTAATGAAGAGCTGAACATGGTTAGAGTGGGTTGAGCCTATTGGTGTTTTTACTAAAACAATTGAGGCTATTTGGGCGACTATTGACTTATTTGTGAGTAGAATGTTGGCATTTCTAAGGGAAAGAGGCAAGAATTGGACCCCAAACGTGTTTGATGGACTATGACTGGGATACATTGTCTGAATGCAACATTTGGCCCAAATATTCCATTAAAATCTGACCCATACTAAACAACTTTTACTAATAGAGCACAATTGCCCACTATCTTATATTATAAATGATCATTTTCTGCTCTTTTCTAATAGGGTCACATGTCAGAATTATTGTATGTGGTTGTGAACTGTGCGCTACTGATGCATCAGATAGAGATTACATTGATTAAATGCTGGAGGTTCAAAATGAGTTTAGCTATAAAATGCATCACCCAGTAAAAGAACAGTTGAAGCCCACTTTGCTTTTGGGAGGGTTTGACGTATTTCTGAATTTCTGAAATACAGGGGACAGGCCTTACACTGCTTACACAGGCAGGTGGACCTCCAGGATTAGTAAATAATGGTGGCTCAGCACAGTAGGGTGGAGGTCGCTCAGTGGGTAGGATACTTGCCTCTGGACCAAGAGGTCATGGGTTTGAATGCTATCTTCAGCACCACCTCTGGGTTCCTGAGCAAGTCCCTGAACCCTAAGTTGCTCCAGGGAGAGACTGCCCCCTGTAGTTAGGGAATGGAAGTCGCTTTGGAGAAAAGCGTCTGATAAATGCCACGAATGCAATGCACTTTTTCTTCCCCTGCTCTTCAACCACTAAACTGTAATAATTGTCTGAAGACATTCCCACAAAACACCTAAACAAAGGCAACTGAATATTTGTCAACCTTTGATAGGTTTTAGCCTCTCTTAGGTTTCTTTCCAGGATTTAAATGTCCATAATGAATCAAGATTGAAAATTTGAGGTGAACAGCATTTGACACGAATTACTAAAGTATCTACCGCTTTTGGTCAGAAATGACTGCACATACTAAAAGCTTTTGTACACTGCCAGTGCCTTTGAGCAGTCACAACTTTGATATAAGATGTTATGTTTACACGGAGCTTCGTTTTCCAAAAAAAGGGTTAGATCTCAGATCGCTTAGTATTTTGATACCACCAAGTCTGACTTGGACAGCTGGAGAAGTGTTTACACTCTGAAGAAATGTACCTGATCTTGTGTTGCACTGACCCTAGACTGTATATGAAAGTGTTCAGTTGGATTTCATGCAAGATTCAAGGACCTTATGACAGATAAGCTGGAGTTGATAAAGACCCTGCATATAACAAGAACAAGAAATGATCCTAAGTCAACACATTCTAGGCTTTATTTATGAATTGGGTAATAAAGGTGTTATTGATTTAAGTTCATTATGACCAACTACAGTTTCATATTGGAAAGATAAATGGATTCCTGTTTAAAAGAAGAAAAAAAAATCAAACATTTGCCTGAACCAGTCATATAACAAGCTGTGCATCACCCAACAAACAAGTAAACAATTGAGTAGCACCCTTAGTGTTATACAAACTACCCACAGTAGAAATAGGTGATGTGAAAAAGAAAAAAAAATCCCCTGAACCATACATAGGCATTTCATAGATTTCTAAATTTGGCATGAATAAAAACCACATTTCAGCCACAAATCTTTATTAAATTTGGATTATCCATCACTTTAATAAAATCTCATTAACCTGTTGTGCCACTACAGCTTTTATACAGATGACAGACAAAAACCAATAACATCTAGAAAGAAAAGTAAAAACAGTTAAAAGACAGAAAAAAGCAATATACATGATGCAGCAGACAATGAGCATGGTCACACCCATGAGGGGGAAAGGGAGAAGGAGTAGTAAACAGATGGATGAAAGTGTGTGGGCCATGTGGAGCCTACAGGGTTTAAGCCACTTGAACAATAAATAGCCCTCAGACTCAAAGGAGTCCCCGATTGGCCATCGACCCGCCATCATGTGTCACTGGTTACCACAAACGCCTCTGGTGGGCAACGCGCTAGCGAGCAGAGGTGGCAGCTGTGGCGGGTGCAGAAGCAGTGCTTTTGCAAGCCATCAGTTTTTCCACCATGCTGCGGGCATAACGCACACGACTGGCAAGCTCCTTGCAGCAGCCGAACTCCTCTATTAGGCTCATTTTGTAAGTGCAGAACTCCCGCTTCTCATTGATGTACGTCACTGCACCCATCAGGGGGCACAGGATCAGCTTTGTGTGGTCCTGGAATGCAAGAAGACAGAACTCTGAGGGAAAATTCGGAAGCAGATGAGAAATAAAGTTTCAAGCAGACAGCAGGTCTAAATTTATCATCACCTTTAAGAACGTATGCTAATTTTACCAGGCCCGTAGTGTAATATGCTGATTAGCAGCAGCAGATATTCACTAAAATATAGAATCTGCAGATGTCTGGGTGGGAGGGGGCACTGGTGTGGATGGAGGGAGAATCAACACGTAAATATTAATTCAGGCATGACTGTCCATTTAGATCCTTTATTAGATTCAATCAAATTGATGTTTGACAGTGCTACTCATCCACTGTACAGGTTAGTTATATCAAATCCAATTCACAAACATTGATAGCTAGCGGTCAAGCTGAACAGAGCAAGTAAAGTGATGAAGTAATGTATTGCATTGTCTCAAAAACACCTGGCCAATTTGTACGTGTTTAGGTCAATTGATTCAGATGACTTGAGTATATGGTGTCTTTTGGGATCACTGGAAAATGACCAGGAATGCGACTCGTGTGAAGACCAATAACACTAACCTGAAAGAAGTTTATCTGCACAGTGCCATTGCTCAGGTGAAGCACAATGGCACTCTTGGTACGGAACCAGTGCTTTAGGTAGGGCAGACGGGTGAGCTCATCGCCATCACGTGGTGTTATGTTGGCTCCTGCCTTTAGCAAGTGCTCGCTCATGTAGTTCCTAAAATACTTCAGCAGGGTGATCTATGGGATGGGAGGAGTAGAGACCATGCACTTCAGCACACACAAGACTTACATACCATCGTAAATTACTGTAATGCATTAGGTAGCAGAAACTCAACTATGCAACCCTAAATAGATGGTTTAGACACTCACCTTTTTGGAAAGGGCAGCAGGGTAGGAGCGCACACTGAGGTAGGACTCCGCCGCATTACGGTCAATATACTGTAGACTGTCCCCGTCTTCATACATAATCAAACGGGTGGAGTCGTTGAACAGAACCCCAACACTGTTATCACACAACTGATAACCTAAAAAAAAAAAAAAGTTTATATACATATAGATTTTCCCCTAAACATTTTTCCAGGCTATGACTTCATCAGCACTAATCGCAAATTATATTGTGTGGCGTACGCAAGCAACAGTTGGAGTTCTTACCAAGGCCGTACTTGTCAGAGTAGTCTACCCATTTACTGATCCAGAAGACGGGGTTACAGGCTGGATCCTCTGCTTCCTCTGTTAGAAAGGTAAGAGAAATTCAAGCATCAGTGCATCAAAAAATTGCTAAGCTTATCAGAACAAACAACTTCAGCAATAGTGGATATAATTATAGCACAGCGAATAAAGCTACTGTGGTCTCCATGCAGCAGTCGTGAGTACGATTGCTTGTCCAAGCAACAGGGTTCTTACACATTTTCCAACTTCAAATTCCAGCACTTTTCAAGCACTTTCAAGGTGCATTTTTATGCTTTT